>JBAMCE010000494.1:0-29703 GCA_037075305.1 Drosophila kanekoi
GTAAAAATTTTAAAGGTTTTAAATTAAACTTGGACAAAGGCCAGACTTTAACCTTTTTGTTACCTAAACCTTATATATATATATATTATACCTTATATATGTATATATTTAAAGATATTTGGATAAATTGCTAGCCGAAAAAAGTAGAATACTCCGAGAATCAAAAGAAATTTCAAAAGTAAACAATATTTTAGTATATGAAAATGTAAGCTCAAGTCTATTAATGCTAACCTTGAGCCTGTGTGCTGGGTATCTACTCGTCGAGCACTGTAGATTTAATTATTCCTAAATGTTATATTCCTATTTGTGCGCGTGTATTTAGATTTTCAATGAGTTGGGCGCGTTTTTATGGGTGTGGATATTTAGCTTTCTGATCAATCTACAAGTTATTTGTAAACAAATGTTGATATGCGCCTTCCATTCCAGCTAAACCCTCTGTAAATAGCTAAACCCCTCGCATTCCAGCACATTTCCATATAATGCACGTCTAATTATACAAGCATTTGGGCCAAATGCGAAACTATTTGTAAAATGTTCGAGAAGTCGTCGCAATTGTCGTCGGCAGTTTTCAGTTGAACGAACTTTGATTGCATGTCTGTAAACACAAACTTTCTACCCCCTACATTTACCCTGCAAGCCGGCACCTAACTGGCACCTCTTTCTAGGGCTTAGGTCCACACTTGTAAGTTGTCGATTTTATGGCTTAGATATGCCGGGCTTTTCTTTTTTTGGGCGGGAGCCAGATTGCTGATAATCAACATAATCCAAAAACTCTTAAACTCCAGCTACAACTGCAGCCCCAGCTCTAACTCGTACGAAATCCCCGCTCAACTGAGTCGAGCTAATGCGAAAATTGCATGTGAACTTTACTGTGTGTGTGTGAGTGTGTGTATGTGAGTGTGTGTATGTGAGTGTGTGTGTGGGAAAGTCACAGGCCCAAGTTTTGGTTTATTATTGCTGACTTTTGCATAAGTTGTTGATATAAAGTTACAGTGCCTCAAAGTGCATTCAACCCGGCCTATAACATAGGCGCGCCCCATTTTTACTTGGGCGAGTTCAAGCAGTGAAAATCCAAGAAAATTGCTAGAAAATTGTGAGTTTTTGTGGCTATTCAAATGAAATGTGCTTGTGAAGTGCGGACTTCAATTGCCTTACCAAGCGAAAATGGGATATGAGTATTTTTTTTGAAAGAAGAAAAATTGTTTTTCTTTGAAAATTTGTACTGGGAATGGCAAACAATCTAACAACAAGAAGCCCGCAAAAGCAGATCTTGTTCTTAGGAAGTTTGTTTACATTTTTCAAATCGTTATATCCAGCATTTTAAACTAACATTTCTATTTAATCAATTGGGGAAGAATCGCAAGTTTAGCAATGTTCTTTTTTATATTAATAAAGATTTTTATAATATATGGCAAAGAAATGCTTGGAATCAGCTCCAATAGAAATATGTATTAGCTTTTGATACTAAGATAATAATTATTTTTTTACGCTTCTTAGATCTTGGGATTTGAATGGGGAAAACGAATGATAAAATAATTTTCGTTTTGAATGTAGATATATAAAACCTACTCCTATAATATTTACCCTCATCTGATCAGAAGTTAATCTGAGAACAAAAAAGGGGCTATATGTATTATCAGACCATCTAATACTTATTTGTGTGTCACAATAAGTAGATCATAATATTTTTTTTGTTTTTCTTGCGTTTCGTAATGTATGCCCATGTAACCTTTTACTTTTCAAACGCATATCTTTGGGTAATCGAACTGCAACATACTTATATAAATGTAAGAAACTACTTACGCACACACACACACTCACACACACACACACACACACACACTGGTTAAGCCATGTGTGTAACCATTTTTGGGTCGCTGTTTGGAACTGCCAAAACATTTGGCATAAACGCGCGCACAATATCAATTTTCATGTTGCATACAATTACAGTCATTACCATTAGTAAACTGCCACCGCAACTGCGCGCGCACTGTTACACGCATATAAACAATTTGGCCAACGATCTGACAATTCAGCTGTCAATTAATTTCAATATATTGTAAATGATAATAATTTCTAAGCAATGCAAAATGAAGTCCGAATACGTTGCTTGATTTTATTGTATTTTTTATTCAAATACGCAAAATTGTAATGTTTATGTCTGTTGTTTATGGCCAAATGCGGTTAAAGCCAATAGAAGACTGTGGCCAAAAACACGTTTCGAGTGCGTTCGGCACAGTTGGCTGCGTTGGGTATAGGCCAGGCCGGGCCAGGCCAGGCTATTTGCTGTTTATCTAAGCTTTCATTTAAACGCACCTCAAAGTGTTGGTTAAGTGCATTTAACCTGAACGTTAACGTTTGACGTTTAAATTGGCCCCGCAAACGGGTTTCAATTCTCGTCGTCGTCAACATCAACATCAACATCAACATCCGCTGCTGTCCAGAGCATCCCCGGACGGACTCCGATGAAAAACTATCTCAATGCCATTTTAGAACAGATCTGCCTCAGTTAAGTCTCGCGACTTTTGCGGTTCGAAAATAAAATGTTTAATAATTATTCAACACGCATTTTGGCCAAATCGTGGGCATAAACAACGCCAAGAGCCGAAAGTTTTGACACTTTTATAAGGCAGTTCTCCAATCGACTGTCCCATAAATAACTCAGCCAAAAGGCTCCCGTGTCTAATTAATTTTAGCTGCAACATTTTTCAAAAGCCGCCGCCAACGGCTAACGGCCAACTACAAATCGCAGCAGGCATCTCGCCTCGTGGCCCATTATTTATGCACTTGCTATCAAAATCATCGCTTGATTGCAATTTAGAGCGAAAACTACTCACTTAGTTTATGGATTATCTAAACGGGGATATACACACACACACACACACACACACACGGACACACGTACACACACAGCTCAGCATTTCAATTAACTTCACTTAAATGGGTTTCAAAATTCTACATCGACTCGTAATGTGTACTCTGATAACATATAATGTGGCACCTGACTTGAATGGAATATGTCTCTAATGAGTCGCATTGTACCTAGTTGGGTTGCATCACCCTCCCCAGCGGAGTATGACACGTATAATTAAGGGCCCAATGTCTTGAATTGAATTCAAAATTTGTATTAGTTCATACTTTTCATATTAATGGGGTGCTGTACATTTATTGATTGAATGTCTACAAACTATATACAATTTGTTAATTGTTATATTAATAATTATTATATTGTTAGTCAGTCTGTCGCTGTCTAGTTAGTTGGAGAAGCGCTTGAAGCTTGCAATTCTCAACAAGTTAGAGCTTCGAAAAGGGGATGAAGCGTTTATAATCTTAGAGTCGATAGCCAAGTTTGCTATAGAAGCAGGTGATAGGCACTATTTATATATTTATAACTAATTCATTTAAAAAACACGCACAATAACGAACTTTTCTAATATTGCAGCCTCTGGTGTTCTACGTTGCTGGCGCTGTTCCACAGATGTCTCGAATGGCGAGTTCTGCAATGATCCCTTCCAGTCGGACAGCATCTCGGAGCAGCAGCGTTACTGGAGCTATGTCAATTGCACCTATTCGGTGGGCGTTAAGTCGGTGAATGCGCGGCCCGTCTGCAAGAAGCTCGTGCAGGAAGGTAAGCAACAAACCGGCAGACACCCAGCACAGATCGGAGATAAGCAATTATTCAGCAATGCCCGTTGGACTGTCAATTGCGGCATTGTTGTGGTGAGTGCGGGGACCCACCGGTGGCTCACACCCGCGAGGCTGCCGCCTGTTGTTGGCTGCCACAAAGCGTCAAACAAGATTGAGATTTATTGGCCTGACAGAGTCGGCAGCAGCAAGTGCGGCATACAAATCCACAGAGGCAGCCGCAACGAGACAATTGCTCAGCATTTGCGATCGCGTTCCCTGCTGCAAATGCAGCTGCTGCTGCGGCTGCTGGGCGTTGACGGGGCGGGGCGTGGCCGCACAAGTGCTGGCGACACTTGGCCCAAGCCGGGCCAGGCCAGGCCAGGCCAGTTGCATGCGCCGCTAATTTACGGCAAATTTATGTGTCGATGTGGCGAGCACACAACACAAAATAAAAGAGAGGGAGAAAAACCAACGCCAACACACGCGGCGTATGAGTGATATTCGTGTTGCAGTCGTCGATCTTTGGCTGCGCCGCCGGCTCTGGCTGCAGCTTTGGCATTTTTGTTACTTTTTTTTTATTGTTCAGCCTGCGGCGAGTGCAAATTGTGCCGCTTGTTGGCATTTGCATTTGACAAGCAACAACAAACACAAAAGTGCACAGAAAAAAGGCGAGCAAAATGAAATTCAATTTTCGTACGCTGCTCAATTTGCCAAACGTTGCGTATCGCTGCATTTTTATCTCATTTAAATATCTGCGGACAGTTTTTCGATTTCAATTTCGATAACAGCAGCCAAAGAATCCAACCATTTGTTTGTTTCCATGTCCGTTTCAATTGTTTGCTTCTCATTATTGACATAAATAACACACAAGGGACATCAGCTATAATTGTCTGTGTAAATCACTTTCAAGTTACTTAAATTTCAGCTTTATTTATGGTATAATTATATTTTGCACATCAAGGTTTAAAATCTGTCTGAATAACTCAACTGAATTAGCTCAAAATGAAATATAATTGCAAATAAGATTCGATTATTTATATGTTTGTGTTTCCTGGCAATTTATTGCAATGTTAAACATTCATTTTTATTTCAAGTTAAGTAAATTTCTAGTGGAAAAGCAATTCTTGATGAGCTTCGCGTCTTAGCTCAATATGGTTATGATTAAAGAGTTCAAAACTTAATCCTTAGCAATATAATTAAATATTAGCTTGTTAAGGTTTTGTTTTTGCATAAAAACATCTGTGCGGCTAGCTTGCATCTAAATACCCTGTAATACCCTAGCAGACCCACAATGTTTCTTTCTACTTTGCAAGATATTAATGTATTTTATAATGAAGTGCATAGAAAGCTTATAGTAAGCTAAGCTAAGCTTATAATTGCTGAGTTCAGTTTGAATATTCTTAAGAAGAAAAACAAAAGATTTCATATAAATCTTAAGTTTATTTCGAGCGTTTCAAGAAGAAGAGTATATAAAGTTAGTAAATGCTCACATTATAATAATAACAATTCGTTTATTGCCAATTGTTTATTTATGTATTAACTAACTCTAGTCCTAAAGCTTATATATAGTAAGAAAGTTTCTATGTAAATAATTATTAAGGCTTAAGTTTGATCCTTATTTAATTGACAGCAAAATCCAATTGGATGCCAATTGGAAGACTATTCTAATGGTATTTTCATAGGCTCCTTGCACGCACAATTTGCATGGCAATTCCAATCTTACTACGTTATTTATCTCATTTTAGTTGTATTTATTTATTATTTTAGTTAAGCTGACACATTTAATTACTGGCTATTTAATCGCTCGCCTGAATTGGCGTACTTTTCGTAAGAATCAGTTGCATCTTCTGATTTCCTCTTTGGCAAGTAACGTGACCTTCATCTTGATTTAGCCGGCAGTTTTTCAAGCACAAATGTCAAATTAAAAAATTCGCTAATTAAAAATCGCAACAAACTGTTGCACATAACTAATCTCCAGCGATTGGCATATGATCAAGTGCCCGGCTTGGAGCGGGCCAATTTCTTATGGCCAATTAATGAACACCATTAAATTTTTGCAATCAAGCGTCTACAAATTGGCGCTGCGAATATTTGCAAAGATTTGCGGCTGGCAATTAAAATTGCAAGCGGCAAATCTCAACTGCGGCTCGGTCACCAAATGAGCAGCCAGATGCGAGTACATAATGTACGAATAAGCTGTGCCTGCAAAAATAAAACAAACAAACAAAAAATTATATATAAATTAATTAAGTTGTTGCACAGCGTGAAGCGCTCAATTACGGCAATGACCAGGGAGTGGAGAGGCAGAGCCAGAGCCAGAGACAGAGCCAGAGACAGAATGCTAGCCAAATGTCTGAGAAAAATGCATCTAGGCGATGCAGCAGCAGCAGCAGTTGTTGTTGTTGTTGTTGTTGTTGTTGTTATTTTACTGCTGCTGCTCAATTTATATGCCGTTAAATTAATTGCTTATGAAGTTTGGGCCGACGAGTGGCTGAGTTTTTGGCAAATGTCAAATTAAAAATGTATTCCATAATTCCATAAAACTAACAGCCAAGCCAAGCAATTAGCTATTTGCGTTGTGTGTGCGTGTGTGTGTGTGTGTGTGTGTGTGTGTGTGTGTGTGCGTGTGCGTGTGTGTGTTTGTGTGAGTGTGCGTTGCATTTTAGTTGTCACTGTGCGTCACTGTGCAAATATTTTGCAACTTGTTGCATTTTGGCTAACCGAAAAGTTGTCGCCGACTTTTTGCCTATTTTTGGCCAATTGCGTTGCTTATTTTTTGTTCCTTTTATTTTTTTATCTGCTGCTCTCTCGATTTTTGTTACTGTGAAAAATGTTGCCAACACACATTGCGACCAATAAATAATTAAATTAATTAAAATTTAAATTTATGACACAATGCAACATTTCCAACTTGGTTTCAAGTCGCGCACGCGGCGTATACGCAATTTTTTGAGTTTTCCGCTCAGACAATTTTCTTTGGGCTCTGCAGCTGACAACTGCATTCTGTGTGCCTTGTTTGATGCCGCGGCCGTGATAAGGCGACAATTGTCAACAATTTTATTAGAGACCTGTCGAATCCCCTCTGCCTCACTCTCCCTCTCTCTCTCTCTCCCTCCCCCTCGCTCTCACTAACTTACGCACTTTGTGTCTCGCTGTCTCGCTTGCAACTGCTTCTTGGAGCCAATCACAAAAATGGTCAACGCGCACCTTTTTGAGCTGCTTTTAAAGTTTTACTTCATTTTATTGCGGTTTGCGATTTATTTTGGTTGATTTTGTTTTATATCGTTTCTTGATTTTTGTGTTTTTCTTGTTGTGTTCTGTTTGCGAAACACACACACACACACACACACACATACACACACGCAATGAGAAAACGCAATTTGTTGTGCATTTTTTCTGGTTTTCATTTGCCGTTTCGCTGATTGCAAATTGTCTCGTTTTGCTGAGACCCGCGTTCATTTTGGAAGTGTATGTTGCGGCCAGCTCTAGACATAGTTGCAGGCCTCATTTTCAGTTGGCGTTTTTGCCAGCCTGGCCGAGCCGAGCCGAACCGAGCCGGACCGGGCCTGGCAAACGCTGGTCGCCAGCAAGCCTTGAACCCATTTTCGCCAGTGGTCCGTTTGCCGTTTAGCCAGTTTCATATACAATTCTATAACAGTATCTTATTGTCTAAGTTGTCTACGAAACACCTTTCTTTGCGATAGTTAGACAGCAGCCGAGCTTTAAGAAGCTCATCAATACTCGCGCAGCGATCAAAGCTTTCTTCTGAGGCTTTCCTCCTTAACAGGCAGACAATTAAGAATTTGACTTAAATACAGCTTGAGATAGTTATTAAATAAAGTTGCAGGCACAATAACTAAACATATTAGATTCTTTAATAAATAAATAAATAACTGATCTTAAACACAGTACGTTAGCCTATTGTCTTGACAAAAGTTCTATACTCTGAAGTCTGATTACGCTAAGTTCTCTTTTCAACAACAACATTTTTAGGACAGTTTAAGTTAAGCTAAAGCCGAGTTCGAATGCTCTATATGTATAAGAAAATAACACCTTAATGCAATTGTATATTTTGTTTATTTTACTTTTATTAAATGTGAACATTTGTTAGTAGAAGGAAATGAAGCAAATGCGTCTTGTGCAATTCAAACTAATAACACTCAGTATGTTAGATAGTTTAGCTAAATCTTAAGGTTTAGAGGACTTTAAGGTTATCAGTAAACACGTGTACACTGAGGGGCCTACATTTTATTTAAGACTGTGTGATTTTTGTTGACTATATTATCTATTTAAAAACTTAGGCAATTGCATCAGCTGCACTTACCTCACAGCTTGACTATTTGGCGGGCAGCCATTAGCCAGCACCTGATCGACGATTTGGACGACATTTGAAATGACATTTTTGAGATAAGTCAAATAAGAACGAGCGCAGTATATGGAAACGCGAAGCCCACGCAAGAGCAGCGGGGCACATAAATTAAATTCAATGTGCAACATTTTTCTCGCTGTGGATATATTAATTAAAAAATTGTTTGCCAGCAAATATTTAAAGTTTATTATGGCGTTCGTTTCATTGCAGTCTATGGCAAGCGGGTGATATCGCGCTCCTGCTTCTACGAGGATGTGGACGATGCGCCGGACAAGTGCGCCATGGACACGACCTCATCCTACATCAAGACCGTTTATTGCCGCACTTGCACCACCGATGGCTGCAACTCGGCTGGAGGACTCTCGGGTTTGGTGGGGCTGCTGGTGCTGCCCCTGCTCGCCGCACTGAGGCAGCAGCTATGCAAATGAGCTAATGACTGGGAAAACTCAGCCGTGGGTGGAGACTGCACTTAATTGCATGAGGCAAATGCAAAAATGAATTTAAAGCGTTGAAATTCCTTTGAGCAGAACACAAAACAAATCAGCAAATTCTTATTTCGCCGCGTATTTAAGTCGCGTTTCTTTCGACATATCTCTCAGACTTTTACACACACTGCGAAATTCTCTTACAAAGATTCACATACGCGCACTATTGCTGGCAGTCACACATCGCTATAAATATATCATAAATTTACCATATATATATATATGTTATACAGACTATGCAAAATCTTAAATGTAAATGTTATGTAGCTGTAGAGCATTCAAAGGTTTCCACTTGGTCAGTCTTAAGCAATCAATAAATTATAGTTAAACGTTCGCATATTCAACTTCGCATATTGCACGCCAATTGGTTAACACACATTTGATTGATAACACACACACACACACACATACACACACATCTTTACATATATAGACCTTTGTAATATTGTATTACTTATTGTAACTGTAATCGAAGCACTTTTTTATGGTGTCTTGCAAATAAATTGATTAGATGGTAAAAAAAACATGCATAGTTTTTTCTTTCTAAGTTTAGATTTTGAATGTTGTCAATGATGTTCACATGAACACGGAATCTTAGTTCTCTGTCAAGGACCATTTATGTATGTAGCATTGTCTTAGACGAAGTCTTTAGTAAGTAGCTTGTGCTATTATCAGATGTGGTTGATAATTTAAGCTATTTACATAAGCTACATAATAATAAGATGAACAAGTGTTTAAAATAATCATCATTTTAACATAATCATCAGATCACAATTATTTGGAGTACAGGAAAGGTTTGTATATAAATAATTTGTAATTTCATAGAATCATGTATATTTTAATTGTTTTATCCAGAAAAGTTTCTTTAATTTCAAAAGATAATCTTTTATTTTTAAATTGTGCTGACATTAAATTTGTAGTCATTCAAACCAAAAAAGTTGATACAACATTTTGTTTTTCTGAAACAATCTATTTCTGGATCGCTCAAAAATCATTGTGTTTCGTTACATATAAAATGTATAGAGTATTAATAAAAGGACGTATGTACTCACCGTTAAAAGGTAATATGGGTAAGATGTGCATAATGATCCATTATTTGAGCAAATGTAACAAGCTAAAGGTGTCTTCTCCGATCCCATGCAGTATAGTATATTCTAGACGTATATTCAAGAGCCGAGTCGATTAACCAAGTTTGTGAATCTGGTCGATTTTCTGTCCGTCAATTCATATTTATGTTCGCATCGGTTGTAGGTCCTCTTAGTGCCCACGCAGTGGGACTTTGTTTCAAATCATCGATTACTTGCACTCTTTCTAAGCAATCGATACAAATCGATAATGGAGTTTTGAATCTCGTAAGCTTTAATGTAGCTTTTCGTATAGTATACCAATGGGTATATTTCAGTTTTTTTAACCCACCTTCACATTCCGCAAAATGAAAAAGAAATATAAATTCAGTTCGTTTTATTCGAATATATTCATTTAATGAAACAATAAGATTTATATTATATAAGATTAGTATTTCTTCTAATCCCTTATTATATTTAATTGGTAACAAAGTTTCCAGTAAGTCTTATGTGTATGGCTGCATACATATTTGTCTAAGTTTTCAGTGTATGATGTGCCTGCTTGTGTTTTTGGTAGAAAAAGGTTCGAGGTATCTCCTAGTCGGGCATTCCCAACTAATTCACTTTATTTGTTAAAGCTCCCCGTTCCAGTCCAAGTTTTTGCCTAGCCCACGTAACATTTAATTTTTTAATTTCAAAAGCAAATCAGAAATAATTGTCTCACATCATTGCGCTTGACATTGTGCAAGCTACAAAGATAAAAGCTATACAGATACACAATTGGATGAGCCGTTGAGTTCCCGATGCGTCATTCAAATTGTGGTTCGGCAGTCGCAGCAGAACGGAAATGAGTTCAGTTCTGAGACTGCCCACATTTAAGAATTGTCTCTGGCTAATTGCCGACCACGCAAAAATGTCAATGCCAGCGCTGACATTTGACCCAAGCCAATTGAGTCTTTGATTTGTACGGAAGCTCTTCAGTTTTAGCTTTAAACTGGGAGTTTTTATACCCTTCACTATTCTCACACATCCCTAAAGCAGTTAGGCAGTAAGGGTATTAAGACTTCGGCGTGCATCAAATATTCTTACTTTCTCATTTTGTTCTTTTGGTTTGGTATTTTTCTTAAAAATTTGTCACAAGCTTTTAGACAAGCCTGAAAGCTGTCTAACAAAAACATTAACAAGCAAATGCAAATGCAAATGCGAGTGCTGTGATAAAGTGTGC
This sequence comes from Drosophila kanekoi, assembly GCA_037075305.1. Classification (NCBI taxonomy): domain Eukaryota; kingdom Metazoa; phylum Arthropoda; class Insecta; order Diptera; family Drosophilidae; genus Drosophila; species Drosophila kanekoi. The sequence continues at coordinate 10,771 of JBAMCE010000494.1, forward strand.
TCAACTAGTGGATACCCTGTACTTAGATTTATGTACTTCCATCTAGTTTAAATACTTAACTAATTGCTGTACTTATATTTCGGCCATTGTGAAATGTTTAAGATTGATAAGGAATATTTTTGATTTTTATAGGACGCAGGAATTTAAAGGATTATAAAGATTTATCGAACAAAAGAACGAAAAGTAAAAGAATACATATAAGTAAATGCTTAGGCATATACAAAGGTTATTCAAGAGTCTCTTTTCTCATTTTCTATATTTCCAGATTAAGCACAGCTAACTATATAAATATCTTGAGATATCTTTATTAAGATAGATACCAAAACAATTCAATTAACATTCAAAGCTTAAACACATGTTATATTAATATGTGCGAGCACAAGCTTAGCTTTCAGCAAATTCTTAATTCTAACAATTGCGAATATAAAAGCAAGTGATGAACTTGTAGAGAAACATATTTGATGAGAAGACATTGCATCAGACATTTGCAAATGTTAATCGCATATCAATCAGTTTTACGATCGTAGGGTATATATATATAAATAAAACTAAAAAATAATGGGTGGTAACTATGCCAGAAAAACGTTTTGGCCATTTAAAGTTGTCGCACGGCTTTTCCACGATTTGTTTTGTTTATTTTTGTTATTTATTATTATGCATGTAATGTATGTGTGTGTTTTTTAGTTTTTTTATGACGTGTCTGGCGTGGCGAAAATGTCGTACAGTTTATGCAATAAAACTGGCCATTTATCATTGAGGGGGCATGGGTAAATATTGTAAATCGACATTGTTCAGCGTTTCAGCTGGCTGCAAATGTTACGCATACGCCCCAATGGCCCCAGGCTGGCTGTCAATGGGCAGCACGATCGGTCGACTGGCCGGCCAGAAGTTTAGGCCCGCCGCCGTGCTTAAGTTTATGATGTGATTTGACTTTTTATTGCCACGGCTTAGGCTTCAACTTAACCTCCTAATCCGTTGCAATCTTTGTTGTTGCTCGGCTCAAGCCCGCCAATCAACTCCAAGTGTGGCGATGGCGTCGCTCTCGATCGCCGGCTCACTTGGTGTGCGTGCAGCCAAACGCAGCGAGTCGCATTTTTCACGCTTTGTCAAGTGTTTTTGGGTGTGCAGGAGGAGTCGTCGGCTACTGTCGCTTTAGCTGCTGCAGATTAATGTCAAGATTTGCATATGAAAACATATATCTGTTGGCTGTTTCAGCGCCTCACCCAACACTTTGGCATGAGTGTGGCCAAATTTGGCAATATACTGTTCACAATTGCTGCCACACTGGCCAAATTATGTGCGTGGCAGCCAATGAATCACAAACTAATAGGTTGAATCATTGCAGTAGTTAAGCTATATCTAAAAAGCGTACATATGTCCAACTTTACTAACGACAAGCAGCGTCATCTGTGATTTTATTTAATTTCCTTTCACCAAGCCCAAATTAGCTAAAGATAGCCAGTTGTACATGGATAAATACAGTCCGGAGTTTTCATTTGGTCCAAAATTTTTAATTGGAATTTTAAATGTCAATCGATAGTACTGATCCTTACGAGTCAAAAATGGTATAAAATTCAAAAATCTGACAATTTTTGGCTGAGATATTCCAAAAAATCATCAAAAAAGGTGTACTTTACAATCCATTCGGATTTTGGTCTACAACTTTTTTGAACCAACCGATTTTTGAGTTGTTTGAATGCCAATTGATAGTAGGGATCCGTACGAATTCAAAATGACATAACATTGAAAAATCAGACGTTATTTACCCGAGATATTCACAAAAAATCATCAAAAAAGTTTCAATTTTCGAACGGACCCCGATTTTGAAAAAAACGTGATGTAACCCCTTGCCATTTTGGTGATTTTGGTCAAAATTTAGGTTTTCAAACTTTTGATGCCAATCGATAGTACTGATCCTTACGAGTCCAAAATGGTATAAAATTCCAAAATCTGACAATTTTTGGCTGAGATATTCCAAAAAATCATCAAGAAAGGTGTACATTACAATCCATTCGGATTTTGGTCTACAACTTTTTTGAACCAACCAATTTTTGATTTATTTGAATGCCAATTGATAGTAGGGATCCGTACGAATTCAAAATGGCATAACATTGAAAAATCAGACGTTACTTACCCGAGATATTCACAAAAAATCATCAAAAAAGTTTCAATTTTCGAACGGACCCCGATTTTGAAAAAAACGTGATGTAACCCCTTGCCATTTTGGTGATTTGGGTCAAAATTTAGGTTTTCAAACTTTTGATGCCAATCGATAGTACTGATCCTTACGAGTCCAAAATGGTATAAAATTCCAAAATCTGACAATTTTTGGCTGAGATATTCCAAAAAATCATCAAAAAAGGTGTACACTACAATCCATTCGGATTTTGGTATACAACTTTTTTGAACCAACCGATTTTTGATTTGTTTGAATGCCAATTGATAGTAGGGATCCGTACGAATTCAAAATGGCATAACATTGAAAAATCAGACGTTATTTACCCGAGATATTCAAAAAAAATCATCAAAAAAGTTTCAATTTTCGAACGGACCCCGATTTTGAAAAAAACGTGATGTAACCCCTTGCCATTTTGGTGATTTGGGTCAAAATTTAGGTTTTCAAACTTTTGATGCCAATCGATAGTACTGATCCTTACGAGTCCAAAATGGTATAAAATTCCAAATCTGACAATTTTTGGCTGAGATATTCCAAAAAATCATCAAAAAAGGTGTACTTTACAATCCATTCGGATTTTGGTATACAACTTTTTTGAACCAACCGATTTTTTATTTGTTTGAATGCCAATTGATAGTAGGGATCCGTACGAATTCAAAATGGCATAACATTGAAAAATCAGACGTTATTTACCCGAGATATTCAAAAAAAAATCATCGAAAAAGTTTCAATTTGCGAACGGACCCCGATTTTGAAAAAAACGTGATGTAACTAACCCCTTGCCATTTTGGTGATTTTTGTCAAAATTTAGGTTTTCAAACTTTTGATGCCAATCGATAGTACTGATCCTTACGAGTCCAAAATGGTATAAAATTCCAAAATCTGACAATTTTTGGCTGAGATATTCCAAAAAATCATCAAAAAAGGTGTACTTTACAATCCATTCGGATTTTGGTCTACAACTTTTTTGAACCAACCGATTTTTGAGTTGTTTGAATGCCAATTGATAGTAGGGATCCGTACGAATTCAAAATGGCATAACATTGAAAAATCAGACGTTATTTACCCGAGATATTCAAAAAAAATCATCAAAAAAGTTTCAATTTTCGAACGGACCCCGATTTTGAAAAAAACGTGATGTAACCCCTTGCCATTTTGGTGATTTGGGTCAAAATTTAGGTTTTCAAACTTTTGATGCCAATCGATAGTACTGATCCTTACGAGTCCAAAATGGTATAAAATTCCCAAATCTGACAATTTTTGGCTGAGATATTCCAAAAAATCATCAAAAAAGGTGTACATTACAATCCATTCGGATTTTGGTCTACAACTTTTTTGAACCAACCGATTTTTGAGTTGTTTGAATGCCAATTGATAGTAGGGATCCGTACGAATTCAAAATGGCATAACATTGAAAAATCAGACGTTATTTACCCGAGATATTCACAAAAAATCATCAAAAAAGTTTCAATTTTCGAACGGACCCCGATTTTGAAAAAAAAGTGATGTAACCCCTTGCCATTTTGGTGATTTGGGTCAAAATTTAGGGTTTCAAACTTTTGATGGCAATCGATAGTACTGATCCTTACGAGTCCAAAATGGTATAAAATTCCAAAATCTGACAATTTTTGGCTGAGATATTCCAAAAAATCATCAAAAAAAGGTATACATTACAATCCATTCGGATTTTGGTCTACAACTTTTTTGAACCAACCGATTTTTGAGTTGTTTGAATGCCAATTGATAGTAGGGATCCGTACGAATTCAAAATGGCATAACATTGAAAAATCAGACGTTATTTACCCGAGATATTCAAAAAAAATCATCAAAAAAGTTTCCATTTTCGAACGGACCCCGATTTTGAAAAAAACGTGATGTAACCCCTTGCCATTTTGGTGATTTGGGTCAAAATTTAGGTTTTCAAACTTTTGATGCCAATCGATAGTACTGATCCTTACGAGTCCAAAATGGTATAAAATTCCAAAATTTGACAATTTTTGGCTGAGATATTCCAAAATATCATCAAAAAAGGTGTACTTTACAATCCATTCGGATTTTGGTCTACAACTTTTTTGAACCAACCGATTTTTGATTTATTTGAATGCCAATTGATAGTAGGGATCCGTAAGAATTCAAAATGGCATAACATTGAAAAATCAGACGTTATTTACCCGAGATATTCCAAAAAAATCATCAAAAAAGTTTCAATTTTCGAACGGACCCCGATTTTGAAAAAAACGTGATGATTTGGGTCAAAATTTAGGTTTTCAAACTTTTGATGCCAATCGATAGTACTGATCCTTACGAGTCCAAAATGGTATAAAATTCCAAAATCTGACAATTTTTGGCTGAGATATTCCAAAAAATCATCAAAAAAGGTGTACTTTACAATCCATTCGGATTTTGGTCTACAACTTTTTTGAACCAACCGATTTTTGATTTATTTGAATGCCAATTGATAGTAGGGATCCGTACGAAATCAAAATGGCATAACATTGAAAAATCAGACGTTATTTACCCGAGATATTCAAAAAAAATCATCAAAAAAGTTTCCATTTTCGAACGGACCCCGATTTTGAAAAAAACGTGATGTAACCCCTTGCCATTTTGGTGATTTGGGTCAAAATTTAGGTTTTCAAACTTTTGATGCCAATCGATAGTACTGATCCTTACGAGTCCAAAATGGTATAAAATTCCAAAATTTGACAATTTTTGGCTGAGATATTCCAAAAAATCATCAAAAAAGGTGTACTTTACAATCCATTCGGATTTTGGTCTACAACTTTTTTGAACCAACCGATTTTTGATTTATTTGAATGCCAATTGATAGTAGGGATCCGTAAGAATTCAAAATGGCATAACATTGAAAAATCAGACGTTATTTACCCGAGATATTCCAAAAAAATCATCAAAAAAGTTTCAATTTTCGAACGGACCCCGATTTTGAAAAAAACGTGATGTAACCCCTTGCCATTTTGGTGATTTGGGTCAAAATTTAGGTTTTCAAACTTTTGATGCCAATCGATAGTACTGATCCTTACGAGTCCAAAATGGTATAAAATTCCAAAATCTGACAATTTTTGGCTGAGATATTCCAAAAAATCATCAAAAAAGGTGTACTTTACAATCCATTCGGATTTTGGTCTACAACTTTTTTGAACCAACCGATTTTTGATTTATTTGAATGCCAATTGATAGTAGGGATCCGTAAGAATTCAAAATGGCATAACATTGAAAAATCAGACGTTATTTACCCGAGATATTCCAAAAAAATCATCAAAAAAGTTTCAATTTTCGAACGGACCCCGATTTTGAAAAAAACGTGATGTAACCCCTTGCCATTTTGGTGATTTGGGTCAAAATTTAGGTTTTCAAACTTTTGATGCCAATCGATAGTACTGATCCTTACGAGTCCAAAATGGTATAAAATTCCAAAATCTGACAATTTTTGGCTGAGATATTCCAAAAAATCATCAAAAAAGGTGTACTTTACAATCCATTCGGATTTTGGTCTACAACTTTTTTGAACCAACCGATTTTTGATTTATTTGAATGCCAATTGATAGTAGGGATCCGTACGAATTCAAAATGGCATAACATTGAAAAATCAGACGTTATTTACCCGAGATATTCAAAAAAAATCATCAAAAAAGTTTCAATTTTCGAACGGACCCCGATTTTGAAAAAAACGTGATGTAAAAATCAGACGTTATTTACCCGAGATATTAAAAAAAAATCATCAAAAAAGTTTCCATTTTCGAACGGACCCCCATTTTGAAAAAAACGTGATGTAACCCCTTGCCATTTTGGTGATTTGGGTCAAAATTTAGGTTTTCAAACTTTTGATGCCAATCGATAGTACTGATCCTTACGAGTCCAAAATGGTATAAAATTCCAAAATCTGACAATTTTTGGCTGAGATATTCCAAAAAATCATCAAAAAAGGTGTACTTTACAATCCATTCGGATTTTGGTCTACAACTTTTTTGAACCAACCGATTTTTGATTTATTTGAATGCCAATTGATAGTAGGGATCCGTACCCGAGATATTCAAAAAAAATCATCAAAAAAGTTTCCATTTTCGAACGGACCCCGATTTTGAAAAAAACGTGATGTAACCCCTTGCCATTTTGGTGATTTGGGTCAAAATTTAGGTTTTCAAACTTTTGATGCCAATCGATAGTACTGATCCTTACGAGTCCAAAATGGTATAAAATTCAAAAATTTGACAATTTTTGGCTGAGATATTCCAAAAAATCATCAAAAAAGGTGTACTTTACAATCCATTCGGATTTTGGTCTACAACTTTTTTGAACCAACCGATTTTTGATTTATTTGAATGCCAATTGATAGTAGGGATCCGTAAGAATTCAAAATGGCATAACATTGAAAAATCAGACGTTATTTACCCGAGATATTCCAAAAAAATCATCAAAAAAGTTTCAATTTTCGAACGGACCCCGATTTTGAAAAAAACGTGATGTAACCCCTTGCCATTTTGGTGATTTGGGTCAAAATTTAGGTTTTCAAACTTTTGATGCCAATCGATAGTACTGATCCTTACGAGTCCAAAATGGTATAAAATTCCAAAATCTGACAATTTTTGGCTGAGATATTCCAAAAAATCATCAAAAAAGGTGTACTTTACAATCCATTCGGATTTTGGTCTACAACTTTTTTGAACCAACCGATTTTTGATTTATTTGAATGCCAATTGATAGTAGGGATCCGTAAGAATTCAAAATGGCATAACATTGAAAAATCAGACGTTATTTACCCGAGATATTCAAAAAAAATCATCAAAAAAGTTTCAATTTTCGAACGGACCCCGATTTTGAAAAAAACGTGATGTAACCCCTTGCCATTTTGGTGATTTGGGTCAAAATTTAGGTTTTCAAACTTTTGATGCCAATCGATAGTACTGATCCTTACGAGTCCAAAATGGTATAAAATTCCAAAATCTGACAATTTTTGGCTGAGATATTCCAAAAAATCATCAAAAAAAGTGTACTTTACAATCCATTCGGATTTTGGTCTACAACTTTTTTGAACCAACCGATTTTTGATTTATTTGAATGCCAATTGATAGTAGGGATCCGTACCCGAGATATTCAAAAAAAATCATCAAAAAAGTTTCCATTTTCGAACGGACCCCGATTTTGAAAAAAACGTGATGTAACCCCTTGCCATTTTGGTGATTTGGGTCAAAATTTAGGTTTTCAAACTTTTGATGCCAATCGATAGTACTGATCCTTACGAGTCCAAAATGGTATAAAATTCAAAAATTTGACAATTTTTGGCTGAGATATTCCAAAAAATCATCAAAAAAGGTGTACTTTACAATCCATTCGGATTTTGGTCTACAACTTTTTTGAACCAACCGATTTTTGATTTATTTGAATGCCAATTGATAGTAGGGATCCGTAAGAATTCAAAATGGCATAACATTGAAAAATCAGACGTTATTTACCCGAGATATTCCAAAAAAATCATCAAAAAAGTTTCAATTTTCGAACGGACCCCGATTTTGAAAAAAACGTGATGTAACCCCTTGCCATTTTGGTGATTTGGGTCAAAATTTAGGTTTTCAAACTTTTGATGCCAATCGATAGTACTGATCCTTACGAGTCCAAAATGGTATAAAATTCCAAAATCTGACAATTTTTGGCTGAGATATTTCAAAAAATCATCAAAAAAGGTGTACTTTACAATCCATTCGGATTTTGGTCTACAACTTTTTTGAACCAACCGATTTTTGATTTATTTGAATTCCAATTGATAGTAGGGATCCGTACGAATTCAAAATGGCATAACATTGAAAAATCAGACGTTATTTACCCGAGATATTCAAAAAAAATCATCAAAAAAGTTTCAATTTTCGAACGGACCCCGATTTTGAAAAAAACGTGATGTAACCCCTTGCCATTTTGGTGATTTGGGTCAAAATTTAGGTTTTCAAACTTTTGATGCCAATCGATAGTACTGATCCTTACGAGTCCAAAATGGTATAAAATTCCAAAATCTGACAATTTTTGGCTGAGATATTCCAAAAAATCATCAAAAAAGGTGTACTTTACAATCCATTCGGATTTTGGTCTACAACTTTTTTGAACCAACCGATTTTTGATTTATTTGAATGCCAATTGATAGTAGGGATCCGTACCCGAGATATTCAAAAAAAAATCATCAAAAAAGTTTCCATTTTCGAACGGACCCCGATTTTGAAAAAAACGTGATGTAACCCCTTGCCATTTTGGTGATTTGGGTCAAAATTTAGGTTTTCAAACTTTTGATGCCAATCGATAGTACTGATCCTTACGAGTCCAAAATGGTATAAAATTCAAAAATTTGACAATTTTTGGCTGAGATATTCCAAAAAATCATCAAAAAAGGTGTACTTTACAATCCATTCGGATTTTGGTCTACAACTTTTTTGAACCAACCGATTTTTGATTTATTTGAATGCCAATTGATAGTAGGGATCCGTAAGAATTCAAAATGGCATAACATTGAAAAATCAGACGTTATTTACCCGAGATATTCCAAAAAAATCATCAAAAAAGTTTCAATTTTCGAACGGACCCCGATTTTGAAAAAAACGTGATGTAACCCCTTGCCATTTTGGTGATTTGGGTCAAAATTTAGGTTTTCAAACTTTTGATGCCAATCGATAGTACTGATCCTTACGAGTCCAAAATGGTATAAAATTCCAAAATCTGACAATTTTTGGCTGAGATATTTCAAAAAATCATCAAAAAAGGTGTACTTTACAATCCATTCGGATTTTGGTCTACAACTTTTTTGAACCAACCGATTTTTGATTTATTTGAATTCCAATTGATAGTAGGGATCCGTACGAATTCAAAATGGCATAACATTGAAAAATCAGACGTTATTTACCCGAGATATTCAAAAAAAATCATCAAAAAAGTTTCAATTTTCGAACGGACCCCGATTTTGAAAAAAACGTGATGTAACCCCTTGCCATTTTGGTGATTTGGGTCAAAATTTAGGTTTTCAAACTTTTGATGCCAATCGATAGTACTGATCCTTACGAGTCCAAAATGGTATAAAATTCCAAAATCTGACAATTTTTGGCTGAGATATTCCAAAAAATCATCAAAAAAGGTGTACTTTACAATCCATTCGGATTTTGGTCTACAACTTTTTTGAACCAACCGATTTTTGATTTATTTGAATGCCAATTGATAGTAGGGATCCGTACCCGAGATATTCAAAAAAAATCATCAAAAAAGTTTCCATTTTCGAACGGACCCCGATTTTGAAAAAAACGTGATGTAACCCCTTGCCATTTTGGTGATTTGGGTCAAAATTTAGGTTTTCAAACTTTTGATGCCAATCGATAGTACTGATCCTTACGAGTCCAAAATGGTATAAAATTCAAAAATTTGACAATTTTTGGCTGAGATATTCCAAAAAATCATCAAAAAAGGTGTACTTTACAATCCATTCGGATTTTGGTCTACAACTTTTTTGAACCAACCGATTTTTGATTTATTTGAATGCCAATTGATAGTAGGGATCCGTAAGAATTCAAAATGGCATAACATTGAAAAATCAGACGTTATTTACCCGAGATATTCCAAAAAAATCATCAAAAAAGTTTCAATTTTCGAACGGACCCCGATTTTGAAAAAAAACGTGATGTAACCCCTTGCCATTTTGGTGATTTGGGTCAAAATTTAGGTTTTCAAACTTTTGATGCCAATCGATAGTACTGATCCTTACGAGTCCAAAATGGTATAAAATTCCAAAATCTGACAATTTTTGGCTGAGATATTCAAAAAATCATCAAAAAAGGTGTACTTTACAATCCATTCGGATTTTGGTCTACAACTTTTTTGAACCAACCGATTTTTGATTTATTTGAATGCCAATTGATAGTAGGGATCCGTACGAATTCAAAATGGCATAACATTGAAAAATCAGACGTTATTTACCCGAGATATTCAAAAAAAATCATCAAAAAAGTTTCAATTTTCGAACGGACCCCGATTTTGAAAAAAACGTGATGTAACCCCTTGCCATTTTGGTGATTTGGGTCAAAATTTAGGTTTTCAAACTTTTGATGCCAATCGATAGTACTGATCCTTACGAGTCCAAAATGGTATAAAATTCCAAAATCTGACAATTTTTGGCTGAGATATTCCAAAAAATCATCAAAAAAGGTGTACTTTACAATCCATTCGGATTTTGGTCTACAACTTTTTTGAACCAACCGATTTTTGATTTATTTGAATGCCAATTGATAGTAGGGATCCGTACGAATTCAAAATGGCATAACATTGAAAAATCAGACGTTATTTACCCGAGATATTCAAAAAAAATCATCAAAAAAGTTTCAATTTTCGAACGGACCCCGATTTTGAAAAAAACGTGATGTAACCCCTTGCCATGTTGGTGATTTGGGTCAAAATTTAGGTTTTCAAACTTTTGATGCCAATCGATAGTACTGATCCTTACGAGTCCAAAATGGTATAAAATTCCAAATCTGACAATTTTTGGCTGAGATATTCCAAAAAATCATCAAAAAAGGTGTACTTTACAATCCATTCGGATTTTGGTATACAACTTTTTTGAACCAACCGATTTTTAATTTGTTTGAATGCCAATTGATAGTAGGGATCCGTAAGAATTCAAAATGGCATAACATTGAAAAATCAGACGTTATTTACCCGAGATATTCAAAAAAAATCATCAAAAAAGTTTAAAATTTCGAAACTTTTTTCGAACGGACCCCGATTTTGAAAAAAACGTGATGTAACCCCTTGCCATTTTGGTGATTTGGGTCAAAATTTAGGTTTTCAAACTTTTGATGCCAATCGATAGTACTGATCCTTACGAGTCCAAAATGGTATAAAATTCCAAAATCTGACAATTTTTGGCTGAGATATTCCAAAAAATCATCAAAAAAGGTGTACTTTACAATCCATTCGGATTTTGGTCTACAACTTTTTTGAACCAACCGATTTTTGATTTATTTGAATGCCAATTGATAGTAGGGATCCGTACGAATTCAAAATGGCATAACATTGAAAAATCAGACGTTATTTACCCGAGATATTCAAAAAAAATCATCAAAAAAGTTTCAATTTTCGAACGGACCCCGATTTTGAAAAAAACGTGATGTAACCCCTTGCCATTTTGGTGATTTGGGTCAAAATTTAGGTTTTCAAACTTTTGATGCCAATCGATAGTACTGATCCTTACGAGTCCAAAATGGTATAAAATTCCAAAATCTGACAATTTTTGGCTGAGATATTCCAAAAAATCATCAAAAAAGGTGTACTTTACAATCCATTCGGATTTTGGTCTACAACTTTTTTGAACCAACCGATTTTTGATTTATTTGAATGCCAATTGATAGTAGGGATCCGTACGAATTCAAAATGGCATAACATTGAAAAATCAGACGTTATTTACCCGAGATATTCAAAAAAAATCATCAAAAAAGTTTCAATTTTCGAACGGACCCCGATTTTGAAAAAAACGTGATGTAACCCCTTGCCATTTTGGTGATTTGGGTCAAAATTTAGGTTTTCAAACTTTTGATGCCAATCGATAGTACTGATCCTTACGAGTCCAAAATGGTATAAAATTCCAAAATCGGACAATTTTTGGCTGAGATATTCCAAAAAATCATCAAAAAAGGTGTACACTACAATCCATTCGGATTTTGGTATACAACTTTTTTGAACCAACCGATTTTTTATTTGTTTGAATGCCAATTGATAGTAGGGATCCGTACGAATTCAAAATGGCATAACATTGAAAAATCAGACGTTATTTACCCGAGATATTCAAAAAAAAATCATCAAAAAAGTTTCAATTTTCGAACGGACCCCGATTTTGAAAAAAACGTGATGTAACCCCTTGCCATTTTGGTGATTTGGGTCAAAATTTAGGTTTTCAAACTTTTGATGCCAATCGATAGTACTGATCCTTACGAGTCCAAAATGGTATAAAATTCCAAATCTGACAATTTTTGGCTGAGATATTCCAAAAAATCATCAAAAAAGGTGTACTTTACAATCCATTCGGATTTTGGTATACAACTTTTTTGAACCAACCGATTTTTTATTTGTTTGAATGCCAATTGATAGTAGGGATCCGTACGAATTCAAAATGGCATAACATTGAAAAATCAGACGTTATTTACCCGAGATATTCAAAAAAAATCATCAAAAAAGTTTAAAATTTCGAAACTTTTTTCGAACGGACCCCGATTTTGAAAAAAACGTGATGTAACCCCTTGCCATTTTGGTGATTTGGGTCAAAATTTAGGTTTTCAAACTTTTGATGCCAATCGATAGTACTGATCCTTACGAGTCCAAAATGGTATAAAATTCCAAAATCTGACAATTTTTGGCTGAGATATTCCAAAAAATCATCAAAAAAGGTGTACTTTACAATCCATTCGGATTTTGGTATACAACTTTTTTGAACCAACCGATTTTTGATTTGTTTGAATGCCAATTGATAGTAGGGATCCGTACGAAATCAAAATGGCATAACATTGAAAAATCAGACGTTATTTACCCGAGATATTCAAAAAAAATCATCAAAAAAGTTTCCATTTTCGAACGGACCCCGATTTTGAAAAAAACGTGATGTAACCCCTTGCCATTTTGGTGATTTGGGTCAAAATTTAGGTTTTCAAACTTTTGATGCCAATCGATAGTACTGATCCTTACGAGTCCAAAATGGTATAAAATTCCAAAATCTGACAATTTTTGGCTGAGATATTCCAAAAAATCATCAAAAAAGGTGTACTTTACAATCCATTCGGATTTTGGTATACAACTTTTTTGAACCAACCGATTTTTGATTTGTTTGAATGCCAATTGATAGTAGGGATCCGTACGAAATCAAAATGGCATAACATTGAAAAATCAGACGTTATTTACCCGAGATATTCAAAAAAAATCATCAAAAAAGTTTCAATTTTCGAACGGACCCCGATTTTGAAAAAAACGTGATGTAACCCCTTGCCATTTTGGTGATTTGGGTCAAAATTTAGGTTTTCAAACTTTTGATGCCAATCGATAGTACTGATCCTTACGAGTCCAAAATGGTATAAAATTCCGAAATCTGACAATTTTTGGCTGAGATATTCCAAAAAATCATCAAAAAAGGTGTACTTTACAATCCATTCGGATTTTGGTATACAACTTTTTTTGAACCAACCGATTTTTGATTTGTTTGAATGCCAATTGATAGTAGGGATCCGTACGAATTCAAAATGGCATAACATTGAAAAATCAGACGTTATTTACCCGAGATATTCAAAAAAAATCATCAAAAAAGTTTCAATTTTCGAACGGACCCCGATTTTGAAAAAAACGAAAACGAAAAAAACCTTGCCATTTTGGTGATTTGGGTCAAAATTTAGGTTTTCAAACTTTTGATGCCAATCGATAGTACTGATCCTTACGAGTCCAAAATGGTATAAAATTCCAAAATCTGACAATTTTTGGCTGAGATATTCCAAAAAATCATCAAAAAAGGTGTACTTTACAATCCATTCGGATTTTGGTATACAACTTTTTTGAACCAACCGATTTTTGATTTGTTTGAATGCCAATTGATAGTAGGGATCCGTACGAAATCAAAATGGCATAACATTGAAAAATCAGACGTTATTTACCCGAGATATTCAAAAAAAATCATCAAAAAAGTTTCAATTTTCGAACGGACCCCGATTTTGAAAAAAACGTGATGTAACCCCTTGCCATTTTGGTGATTTGGGTCAAAATTTAGGTTTTCAAACTTTTGATGCCAATCGATAGTACTGATCCTTACGAGTCCAAAATGGTATAAAATTCCGAAATCTGACAATTTTTGGCTGAGATATTCCAAAAAATCATCAAAAAAGGTGTACTTTACAATCCATTCGGATTTTGGTATACAACTTTTTTGAACCAACCGATTTTTGATTTGTTTGAATGCCAATTGATAGTAGGGATCCGTACGAATTCAAAATGGCATAACATTGAAAAATCAGACGTTATTTACCCGAGATATTCAAAAAAAATCATCAAAAAAGTTTCAATTTTCGAACGGACCCCGATTTTGAAAAAAACGAAAACGAAAAAAACCTTGCCATTTTGGTGATTTGGGTCAAAATTTAGGGTTTCAAACTTTTGATGGCAATCGATAGTACTGATCCTTACGAGTCCAAAATGGTATAAAATTCCAAAATCTGACAATTTTTGGCTGAGATATTCCAAAAAATCATCAAAAAAGGTGTACATTACAATCCATTCGGATTTTGGTATACAACTTTTTTGAACCAACCGATTTTTGATTTGTTTGAATGCCAATTGATAGTAGGGATCCGTACGAAATCAAAATAGCATAACATTGAAAAATCAGACGTTATTTACCCGAGATATTCAAAAAAAATCATCAAAAAAGTTTCCATTTTCGAACGGACCCCGATTTTGAAAAAAACGTGATGTAACCCCTTGCCATTTTGGTGATTTGGGTCAAAATTTAGGTTTTCAAACTTTTGATGCCAATCGATAGTACTGATCCTTACGAGTCCAAAATGGTATAAAATTCCAAAATCTGACAATTTTTGGCTGAGATATTCCAAAAAATCATCAAAAAAGGTGTACTTTACAATCCATTCGGATTTTGGTATACAACTTTTTTGAACCAACCGATTTTTGATTTGTTTGAATGCCAATTGATAGTAGGGATCCGTACGAAATCAAAATGGCATAACATTGAAAAATCAGACGTTATTTACCCGAGATATTCACAAAAAATCATCAAAAAAGTTTCCATTTTCGAACGGACCCCGATTTTGAAAAAACGTGCCATTTTGGTGATTTGGGTCAAAATTTAGGTTTTCAAACTTTTGATGC
This sequence comes from Drosophila kanekoi, assembly GCA_037075305.1. Classification (NCBI taxonomy): domain Eukaryota; kingdom Metazoa; phylum Arthropoda; class Insecta; order Diptera; family Drosophilidae; genus Drosophila; species Drosophila kanekoi. Next base: position 25,841 of record JBAMCE010000494.1, read on the forward strand.
CAATCGATAGTACTGATCCTTACGAGTCCAAAATGGTATAAAATTCCAAAATCTGACAATTTTTGGCTGAGATATTCCAAAAAATCATCAAATAAGGTGTACACTACAATCCATTCGGATTTTGGTCTACAACTTTTTTGAACCCACCGATTTTTGATTTATTTGAATGCCAATTGATAGTAGGGATCCGTACGAAATCAAAATGGCATAACATTGAAAAATCAGACGTTATTTACCCGAGATATTCAAAAAAAATCATCAAAAAAGTTTCCATTTTCGAACGGACCCCGATTTTGAAAAAAACGTGATGTAACCCCTTGCCATTTTGGTGATTTGGGTCAAAATTTAGGTTTTCATTGATTTGTTTGAATGCCAATTGATAGTAGGGATCCGTACGAATTCAAAATGGCATAACATTGAAAAATCAGACGTTATTTACCCGAGATATTCACAAAAAATCATCAAAAAAGTTTCAATTTTCGAACGGACCCCGATTTTGAAAAAAACGTGATGTAACCCCTTGCCATTTTGGTGATTTGGGTCAAAATTTAGGTTTTCAAACTTTTGATGGCAATCGATAGTACTGATCCTTACGAGTCCAAAATGGTATAAAATTCCAAAATCTGACAATTTTTGGCTGAGATATTCCAAAAAATCATCAAATAAGGTGTACACTACAATCCATTCGGATTTTGGTCTACAACTTTTTTGAGCCCACCGATTTTTGATTTATTTGAATGCCAATTGATAGTAGGGATCCGTACGAAATCAAAATGGCATAACATTGAAAAATCAGACGTTATTTACCCGAGATATTCAAAAAAAATCATCAAAAAAGTTTCCATTTTCGAACGGACCCCGATTTTGAAAAAAAACGTGATGTAACCCCTTGCCATTTTGGTGATTTGGGTCAAAATTTAGGTTTTCAAACTTTTGATGCCAATCGATAGTACTGATCCTTACGAGTCCAAAATGGTATAAAATTCCAAAATCTGACAATTTTTGGCTGAGATATTCCAAAAAATCATCAAAAAAGGTGTACTTTACAATCCATTCGGATTTTGGTATACAACTTTTTTGAACCAACCGATTTTTGATTTGCTTAAATGCCAATTGATAGTAGGGATCCGTACGAATTCAAAATGGCATAACATTGAAAAATCAGACGTTTTTTACCCGAGATATTCACAAAAAATCATCAAAAAAGTTTCAATTTTCGAACGGACCCCGATTTTAAAAAAAACGTGATGTAACCCCTTGCCATTTTGGTGATTTGGGTCAAAATTTAGGTTTTCAAACTTTTGATGCCAATCGATAGTACTGATCCTTACGAGTCCAAAATGGTATAAAATTCCAAAATCTGACAATTTTTGGCTGAGATATTCCAAAAATCATCAAAAAAGGTGTACTTTACAATCCATTCGGATTTTGGTATACAACTTTTTTGAACCAACCGATTTTTGATTTGTTTGAATGCCAATTGATAGTAGGGATCCGTACGAAATCAAAATGGCATAACATTGAAAAAATCAGACGTTATTTACCCGAGATATTCAAAAAAAATCATCAAAAAAGTTTCCATTTTCGAAGGGACCCCGATTTTGAAAAAACGTGATGTAACCCCTTGCCATTTTGGAGATTTGGGTCAAAATTTAGGTTTTCAAACTTTTGATGCCAATCGATAGTACTGATCCTTACGAGTCCAAAATGGTATAAAATTCCAAAATCTGACAATTTTTGGCTGAGATATTCCAAAAAATCATAAAAAAAGGTGTACTTTACAATCCATTCGGATTTTGGTATACAACTTTTTTTGAACCAACCGATTTTTGATTTGCTTAAATGCCAATTGATAGTAGGGATCCGTACGAATTCAAAATGGCATAACATTGAAAAATCAGACGTTTTTTACCCGAGATATTCACAAAAAATCATCAAAAAAGTTTCAATTTTCGAACGGACCCCGATTTTAAAAAAAACGTGATGTAACCCCTTGCCATTTTGGTGATTTGGGTCAAAATTTAGGTTTTCAAACTTTTGATGCCAATCGATAGTACTGATCCTTACGAGTCCAAAATGGTATAAAATTCCAAAATCTGACAATTTTTGGCTGAGATATTCCAAAAAATCATCAAAAAAGGTGTACTTTACAATCCATTCGGATTTTGGTATACAACTTTTTTGAACCAACCGATTTTTGATTTGTTTGAATGCCAATTGATAGTAGGGATCCGTACGAAATCAAAATGGCATAACATTGAAAAAATCAGACGTTATTTACCCGAGATATTCAAAAAAAATCATCAAAAAAGTTTCCATTTTCGAAGGGACCCCGATTTTGAAAAAACGTGATGTAACCCCTTGCCATTTTGGAGATTTGGGTCAAAATTTAGGTTTTCAAACTTTTGATGCCAATCGATAGTACTGATCCTTACGAGTCCAAAATGGTATAAAATTCCAAAATATGACAATTTTTGGCTGAGATATTCCAAAAAATCATAAAAAAAGGTGTACTTTACAATCCATTCGGATTTTGGTCTACAACTTTTTTGAACCCACCGATTTTTGATTTATTTGAATGCCAATTGATAGTAGGGATCCGTACGAATTCAAAATGGCATAACATTGAAAAATCAGACGTTATTTACCCGAGATATTCAAAAAAAATCATCAAAAAAGTTTCCATTTTCGAACGGATTGATTTTTTGAACCAACCGATTTTTGATTTGTTTGAATGCCAATTGATAGTAGGGATCCGTACGAAATCAAAATGGCATAACATTGAAAAAATCAGACGTTATTTACCCGAGATATTCACAAAAAATCATCAAAAAAGTTTCCATTTTCGAACGGACCCCGATTTTGAAAAAACGTGCCATTTTGGTGATTTGGGTCAAAATTTAGGTTTTCAAACTTTTGATGCCAATCGATAGTACTGATCCTTACGAGTCCAAAATGGTATAAAATTCCAAAATATGACAATTTTTGGCTGAGATATTCCAAAAAATCATAAAAAAAGGTGTACTTTACAATCCATTCGGATTTTGGTCTACAACTTTTTTGAACCCACCGATTTTTGATTTATTTGAATGCCAATTGATAGTAGGGATCCGTACGAATTCAAAATGGCATAACATTGAAAAATCAGACGTTATTTACCCGAGATATTCAAAAAAAATCATCAAAAAAGTTTCCATTTTCGAACGGACCCCGATTTTGAAAAAAACGTGATGTAACCCCTTGCCATTTTGGTGATTTGGGTCAAAATTTAGGTTTTCAAACTTTTGATGCCAATCGATAGTACTGATCCTTACGAGTCCAAAATGGTATAAAATTCCAAAATATGACAATTTTTGGCTGAGATATTCCAAAAAATCATAAAAAAAGGTGTACTTTACAATCCATTCGGATTTTGGTATACAACTTTTTTGAACCAACCGATTTTTGATTTGTTTGAATGCCAATTGATAGTAGGGATCCGTACGAAATCAAAATGGCATAACATTGAAAAAATCAGACGTTATTTACCCGAGATATTCACAAAAAATCATCAAAAAAGTTTCCATTTTCGAACGGACCCCGATTTTGAAAAAACGTGCCATTTTGGTGATTTGGGTCAAAATTTAGGTTTTCAAACTTTTGATGCCAATCGATAGTACTGATCCTTACGAGTCCAAAATGGTATAAAATTCCAAAATATGACAATTTTTGGCTGAGATATTCCAAAAAATCATAAAAAAAGGTGTACTTTACAATCCATTCGGATTTTGGTCTACAACTTTTTTGAACCCACCGATTTTTGATTTATTTGAATGCCAATTGATAGTAGGGATCCGTACGAATTCAAAATGGCATAACATTGA
>JBAMCE010000497.1:0-23002 GCA_037075305.1 Drosophila kanekoi
TCACGCCCCCAGCTGGCGTAGGCAAAATATTTTCAAATTGATCTTTAGAAGAACTCATCATTAGTCCTCTTTCCAAATTGGGACACTCTAGCTCTTAGGCTGTGGAAGATCTCATTGGGTCTCTCCCCATCCCCTTTGTCGGTTATGTAGCAGAGTATATACTCCGAATGTCAGATATCTCAATCTTTATACCTAAACTTTTTTTTTTTTTTCAATAAAGAAAGGCGTCCACTTTGCACAAAATCTCAATTTAATAAGCTTCCCTTTTAGAGCTATACAGTGAAAGGGTAATTACCCCCCATTTGAAATTTAAATCTCCCTTGTATCGATGTTGGAATTGTAAGGAAAACATTGATACTAAGAGCTTAGAAAGTGATCTGACTTTTGATAGGTTGGACGAGTGATAAAATAAAGGTAGACAGAAATAAAAAAAGACTGTCGAAAAGTTGTATCTTTATTGAAATCCAGAAAATATCTATTTAATAAATTTTAATTTTATTTATTTATGTTTACATACGAATTCAGACTATCAAAGTTAAGTCTGAGATTATATTATAGGACGCATCATCATGACTGCTCGTTTTAATGAGAAGTCCAGACCTTTAAAGTCAGCCCAATGTATGCCCTTGACGTTATCGTCATATTTTCCATTTAAGTTGCTGTTTGAATATGAAATTAGAAGAAACACCTGAAACTACGTAGAACTGTGCATACCTCGTATAACAGGAATTGTACCACCAGGCGGCATTGAAAGACTTCGCACAGTTTTTCAGCTGTTGAGAATCATTATCCCGATCAAAAGTCGAAAATTTTTCACCATGATGATATCTGAGTGAATCCCCAGCTGTTCCATTCGCATTCCCAAGTGTGTGTAACGCGAATGATTCCAATTCATCTCCAATCGCAAACCTATCATACCTCTCGTATGCTTGTTCACCGGCATCGTCCTCCAGTAGAACCAGCAGCTCTTGCTTTTGAGCGGCAGTTATTGCGTGGATTTTTTCCAAGCCCATAAAGAGCTCGCCTTTCAGGTCGCCAAAGCCGTTTTTGTAATCATTCCAATTACAATAAAAGTCCTCACTTCCGTCCTGGCGTCGCAAAATTATTGTCCAGCCCTCACCGTGATGGTTTTTTTCGCATGCAACCCTGAACGGCTTGGGACTAAAACCGGGAACATGTATCTCAAAAATACCGCTAGCTTGACCTGCTGCTTCAAAGCAGCTGTGTGGGTGAGGCTCTACGCAATTCAGATCGTTATCCCGATTCCCGATTAGTTCTTGAAGCAACTTTCCCTGACGTTCCACCTCCACTCTAAAACGTGATGTCAATCAGATAACATTTGTGTATGATTAATAAAACTCACCTCAGCTCGGCTACTAGTGCTTTAGCCTCACTAAACTCTGCAATTTGATTGCAATGAGAATGTGAAAAAAATACATGAATAATGAATATTGTGCAAAGCTTTTTTAAATAAGACATTGCGATCACCCGAACGTTAAGACTGTTTGAATCGGCGTTTACTTCCCTTTTTATAGCAAATGTGATTGTTACCGATCACATATATATACATACATAGTATATAAATGTACAAAATAATCGAAGCTTGCCGAAGGTCGTAGAATCAACGGATGTTGATGCTGATTAAACACGAGACAAAGCAAAAACTCGATTATAAATTCATGCATATGTATGCGCCTTTAAACGATTTGATTACTATACATATGTTCCATTTATTTATTTGTAAGTAAATTAAATGATTCGTTATCACGTAAGATTGAATATATATGTAAATTCATATTGATTCGAAGCTGAAACTAAAATTGCTTGAAATTCAACGATTAATAATAATCATAGCATAACTAATATTATTATTATCATTATTGAGTTACAGCTAATCTTGTACTGGACACAAAAATAATTCGCCATATGATTCTCTTAATTGTGTATGTGCGTACTTCCCTTTTTAACAAATTTGATCTATTATTGGGGGAAAACGGCTTTGCAGACATGTGCGAATGGTGAGTTCGGATTAAAATATCCTGGAAAACGGAAAACGGATACCACTTACGAACAATCGTTCCTACGGCAACTATATGTATATATATGGCAGGAATTGATATGGCAGTCGTTAACAAATTATAAAAACCGAAAATTTTTAAAAATATCTTGAAATACATACTAAAAGTAGCTGTGTCTTCTGTCCCTTTAATCTGCACAATCTCTGACTAGCCTATCTCAAGCCAAGCTGCAGAGCTTGAGCAGTCGGCCATAGTGCCAAGATGAGTTGCTGCGAGCAGACGTCGCAATGTGAAATATCGTTGAATTGATTCAAATCATGCTATTCAAGATCCTGAAATAAGTCGAGAGTAACTACCAATATTAGGAAAACATATACATATATATGCCTCAACAAAGACCTTTATGAAATGATTTGTGTTTAAGTTCTATGCGAGGATTATGGGCAGAGGTACACACAAAGTGAAATAATCTTAATCTGTATATATTATACAATATTTGGTCTATTTAGCTTTTAAAGTTTTTGAGATATGCCTTAAAATCCAAATGTAAAAGTAGATTTGTATCGATACAAAAGGTACTTTTGAGTATGAACCAAATTTGACTGGAAAGGCTCGTATGCTTGTAACGGTTGCAGGGTATCGCGTAGTCGAACCCTCCCGACTGAAACACTCGTACTTGTCGTGTTTAGTTCTTTATCAGCTTTACGCATGTGACTTTTCGTGGAAAACAATAAAAAGCTGCATTTGCAATTGCAATTATGCGCGAGCAGCGACAAGTGCAAGACTTTTGCCCGGTATCGAAAATAAGTTAGCTGCCAACGCGCAAAGTGAAAACTTTAACATTTTTAGCGACTATGTTTTAACCTGTCCAAAACTGTTGGCAGAGCACGGGTGGGTGGAGTGGAGGGTGGTGCGATGGCGAGACAAACTGCCTTGTATTTCATTTTGTGCGTTTAGTGCATTATTGTGTGTGCCCGCGCCTCGCCAGCAGCTGTGCCGGGCTGCCAGGCGAAGTTAGTGTTACCTTGTTTGCCGCCAGAGAAGAAGTTTTCCAAGTTGTCGGCAGGCGCTCGTGTTGCCCAAACAGATTAAACTCTGAACACATGTGCGCCTGCAATTTTACGCGCCGTCGCTGCGCAGGTTTTCCGCATCTGCACCCGCATCCGCATCCGCATCCGCTGATGTTGCTGTTGCTGTTGCTGGTGGTGTTGGTTGTGCAGCCGCAGCCACAGCCACTGCCAGGGGCTTCACATAACCGCCACATTAATTCCTAGTGCCAGACACCTTTCTCGTTAGCGGTTGCCCCAACTTATTTAATTTCACAGGCCAGGCCACGACCAGCAGCTCCGCCAGCTTTAAGTTTGCTGCGGGCCGCCTTTGGGTCCGATTCTAGCCAGAAAGTTAAATGGCATTCGCGTGTTTATTCAAATTCAAATTGTTGGCATTTTGTTGCTTTATTTAATTATCGAATATATTGCTGCAACAGTTGCCCAGTTTTCACTTCTCAGTTCTCGGGCGACACTTGCTCAAACTTCTCACGTTTCACCTGACCCGGACGGCCATGGGGCCAAAAGCATGCGGGCTTTTGGACACATTTTCGTTTTTTTTTTTTGGTTATAATTTATGTCCTGTGGGGGATTTGCACGCAGCCTTAGTTAAGGCTAACGAATGCGCATACGTGCGATCACGTAAATTTAGATAAGGTACGAACTATGCTGTTTGAATGTTATCGAGATATCTTTCGAGTGTTTGCTCGAGCTTAAATCGGAAATGAATTATTAAAAAAAGATAGCTGATGCCAACTTTTCGCCTTCGCTGTGAAAGTTACGAGGAAATTGTTAAAATTTTATTGTCAAAAAGTTGGGAAACTTAATTGGTGAATCGAGTACTCAAGGTAAGGCAGAAAGTGAATTCCATGGGAAAATTTTATTGGCGTTTGAAGCAAAGAGGAATTAAAATGAAAAAAATGATAACAATCCCATCCAATAATAGACCAAATATCTTGAATCATTCAATTCTGTGCGCATTGAAGAACTTCTTAAATTCTAGAAAAGCGAGTGAAGATTTCCTTGATTTCAAATCGAACGAAGCAACCAAATTGATCATCGGGAATATGAATAATTTAAATGTAATGCAAATTTCAGGCCAACTGCATTAACACAAATACTTAAACTGGAATAATCCGAAATTCCGGCATCGAAGACGAGCGGCGACTTTTGGCTGAAATGCCTTCGGCATAATTAAACTCTGTGGAATTTCATTATAAAATTCGCAGACATTTCGCAAGTTGCGAACGATTTGCCGCATGCTTCTGCTCTTGGCTGGTAGCTAAAGTTTCGTGCAGCGACCTTTTCTTGGGGGCATTTCATGAATGTAGTGCAACATTTTTGGCTTAAGTTGAATTTACACTGAAATCGGCTCGTTAAGCGGTTATATTCCTTATGAAACTCAATTTGCCCATACCCCCGCAGAGCCGGTCACCGGCCCATTACATATAAGTATGTGAGTGTGTGTGTGTGTGCGTGTGTGTGTGAGTGTGGCCTTTGACCGAGTTGATTTTTCACAATTTCCGGCCAAGCGAAAGCTGCGCTGCCGACTGGGCGGAAACGTAATTTGGCTCTTGGCCATTATTTTCGGCACTGACCGCAAAGCCAAAGTCCGCTGCAGCTGCCGCTCCACGAGTGGACAGGGGATGGCTAAGGGGCGAGGCGCCTCATCATAATCGAAGCCACGAAATTGAAGTACTGCGGCGCACAATGCGGTTTCCGTTGACTGCTGATTGGCTTCCGTTTCCGCTAATTTTTGAAAGTCGGCCCACATTGTTTTTGCAGTCATCAGTTGCTGTTGCTTCTTATTGTCCTTTGCAGGCAGGCAGGCAGCAAAAGGCTCCAGCTGAGTTGATTACGCTTTCCATTCATTTGCCCAATAAAGCAGCTACTTTCACAAGCAGCCAAGTCCACAGCTCGAAATGCTGTCAAAAGTAATCTTGTAAGCGAGCGCAACAATAGAACTTTGCCAGCTTTCCGAAACAACGAACAATCGTAAATTTTGATTCTGGCATTCAAAGCTTAAGATTTCAATGTGCTTTTATGTAACTTAAATCAATATCAGTCAAGAAATATGAGGCTTTTAGAAAATACAACAGCTTATGGGCCCAGAATGGAAGAATTATGTATGAATATTAGTCGCAAGCGCAACTAAGGAGCAGAAGAACATATTCTACGAATAAAGTATTTGATCCTTTCAAAGGCAGAGCCAGATATAAAGGAAGAAGGCGACAAGCTTTTAAACTAGATATTACTATTATTGTTGAGATTTTTTAGACTTTAATTATATGGATTAATATGACGGCAATGGCGAAAACATGTTTCCAAGCAAGCTTCCGACCTTTAAATATTTGGAGAACTTCAAATTTGTAGATCGAAAAGCCATTTGCCGAAATCTTGATTGTTTTTAACAAGCTAATAATTCCAGCTTAAAGCTCCTTTATTACTAGGTATCCATTTTTATCTAAATATAAATAATAATATAAAGATCAATCATAAACCAAGAACTAAAAGTATCGCTAGAGAATATCAACTTTATTTCTGGCTGGACATACCGTTCTCCAAGTATATTCTCTGAGCATGAGGCTTGGCGGCAAATTCTAGTTGCTGAAGCGGCCGAGAAAGAAGGCGGAGCGAAGGCAAGGATACAAAGTGTGCTGCGGGCAATCCTTTCGTTTTATATTCGTCCTGGTGGTTCATTTTATTGCTGCATATTCTTTATGTAAGCATATCAAAAATGTGTTTCCAAATAGAAATTTAAAACCTTATTACTCGGAAGGAAAAAAATATATAAATATTTTATGGCGAAAATATTGCAGCTGAAAAGGGACAATATATGTAGATACATTTAGCCAAACTGACCCCATGTCCGGGCAGGGGAGCAAGAGAACGGAACACACACACACATACTCACACACATACACACACACACTTAGACACACACAAGACACGGCTGGGTCAACATCGGACCTGGACCAAATCCAAGCGCCTGTTCCGGACGAGTCCAGCACACTTGAAGTGTAAACTCTGCGCATCTCTTTTTATTTTCAGCTTATTCTCTTTTCTTTCTTTAAATTGTGTAACAAATTGTTCCCCGAGGACGAATTTGGATTAAGTAAAAAAAGGGTTTATTTACGATGCCATACATAACACGGCCCCATTCGAGGGGCTGCAGGGCCTGTCTGCCATGCCTCAGCCCAAACTGGCCTTTACCCGGCTGTGTTTCCTGCTCTTATATTTTGGTTTTTTTTTTTTTATTACGTGCCCAATACTCAATTTGGGGCATATTTAAATTCATCGTCTATTGACGGCAGCCGGCGGGCATTTCGTATGCACACGAAATGCGAAAGTTGCCAGCGTTTCGTTTAGATCTATTGAGTGGTTATTTGAACTGAGAACTTTGAGGTTGAATTCGCTTCATTTTTATGTTATTTATATGTACGGCTAGCTAGCCCCAAGACCAAACCCAAATCCAGGAACAAAGTGTTGAACCGAAATGAAATACATGCCAGCTAACCAAAAGGCAAATTTGCCAGCCCAATATTATAGAACATAAATTTCCCATACATAAATTTATGTATATATCTTGTGTAGGTAAAAACTTGTTTACCAAAACGCTTAACTGGCACTTGTGTGCTCCCATATCAGATACTCTTCCTGATAATAAAGAGAGTGAGAGAGAGAGAGAGAGAGGGAGTGAGTTGCCAAGCAATTTAGCAGCAGTTGAGTTGAGATGCGCGACCCGGCGGCATCTTGATAATATTTCGATTTATACGAAAGCGCTTTGCAACTCCCCCAGTTCCGCAGCCGTTTCTGGTATTCGTTGTCATTGTTTTTAGCAAAACAGTTTCAACTTTTTGCCACACAACCGAAACTGTCAAACAGCGTAAACTTCAAACTGAAACGAGTCGGAACTGATGGCACCTGAGCACCGGGCACCGAGCACCGAGCACCGAGCTCCGACCCGACCCGATGGCTGAAAGCCCCCTTAGTACCAGGTTCATTTAGTTGGGCTGTCAGGGCTTTTGCGCTCAATTTGGCAGACAGCAACGCAATCATTGCGAATAAGTTTTCAACTGTGACGTCAGCGAACGCTAACCCACATTGACAGTATATCCTTTTACAGCATTATTTTTTCCTCTGCGCCATCCTTGCATGATGGTTAGGGGTTAGGGGTTAGGGGTGTAGTTTCCAAGGAAAAAGCGCTTACAACAACATTTAGCCGTCTACTTTACAAGGGGTCTAATTGTCAGCTCGAAGACAAGCAAAATAAGAGTGCTCGAGTCGTCATAGATTAGGAAATATCCTGCTGGATTACAAATATCAACTGGTCTCAACTGTTCGCTTTTCCGCTTTAATATTTATGTGAGTACAGGTAGTAAACGAAGACATCTAAAAAATGTATTGTAACTGACAAAGGGTTCGACCTGTTAAGTATTTGGTAAATCTTAACGAATGACAAGAGTTGGCTTGTGTTTTGATAGCTTTGTCGCCTTTTGTTGCTTTCAGTTCTCATTTAGTTATGGCTTGAGAGTCTTGAGACGCTTGAGGCTTGCAAATATGAAGTCGATAGCAATGTTTGCTAACGATAGATTCGTTAGAAGAAGACCATCCACGTAGCACCATTGCATCAGATTTTTAGAGTACACACACTTGGAATGGTTATTGAATGCTTTCTACACTAACTAGGGCCACATTTCTCTTACACTTGCCTGCTTGGGCAATGCATTCAAAATTTGTCTTGTATATTCTAGCATTCAAATGCACTTTTAAGCCAAATAAGTTTGCATTCAAGCCAGCGAACTTTTCCAGTGGCAGCAAAATGTTTTTGTAGGATCTGTCCAAACTTTTTTAATGCAGTCCATGAAGTCTATGGAAGCATTTCCAAACTTCTTCTCTTATATATTTAGCTAACCACGCAATTTCTGCAAAAGGATAATTCAGACGATAGATGATTTAGACGATTTAGATACTCAATTAAGAAATAGCCAAAAGCAGCCAAATTTGGCTGGAATACACCTCAATTCTTAACTGTGCCTTGCTCCAAAGTCATTCTATCGGTCAGCCCGAAGGAAACGATGCATTTTCTCCATTAGTGTATGTTGAAAGCTAATCCATTCCTTGTCTGCAGTTGATGGTAATTCAGCAGGGAATCGTGTGTCATCGCTTGTTCAGTGAGCTAATTATGGAATAATTAGTTGAAGTCTGAGCAAGGGAAACGAAAAGAGCCAATAGCAGTAAAAAAAAAAAAAAAAAATTAGCCAGCGAAGCGATGCAATTCGATCAAGCTGCTCGGCTAAAGCGTTGAGTACATCAGCTTCCCGCCACTCCTCAGCTTGCGGCTAACCCCTCAGCTCGACTCGGAGCTTGTTTGGCGTGGCAATTAGCACGCTCCCGTGCACTTGTGCAGCCAGCTGAGACCAGGACGAGGCCGCATTCGCAATCCCATTGAACCGCAATGGAGGCACATAAAGCGCGCATTGAAAATTAATTGCGGCTCGCCTGCATCTGCGGCACCAAGTGTGATTCTGTGTGTGTGGAGATCTCAGTCGATGTGTGTGTGTGAGTGTGTGCCCCATACTAATGCGGGTGCGTGAGTGCCCAACCGCTTGAGCAGCATCAACTTACACATCCTTCGCTCCTGCTTGCCTTCACTGGGCGCCAGGACTCGCGCTGAGGATGTCGATGATGCCTTCACAGGCAACAGGAACAGGCAACGGTAACCAGCCGCCCGCCAGGCAGCCGTCCAAGCCCGGCTCGCGGTTTGCCTTTTATGAAAAATTAATTTGCTTTTTGTGTTCCGCAATAATATTTTACTTTTTTGCGGTGCCGCTGCACCCCAACACCAACATCAACACACCCCTCACCCACACAATGGACTTCCCCTTGACTGTGCTGCCAATCAGAGCGTATGATTAATTTTTCGTCGCAGTGCTCCCCAAATCTGATTTATGTGTTTGTGTGTGTGTGTGTGTGTTATGTGTGCATAACACTTGGTAAGGCAGAGTTGCAATGTCGTAAGTAAAGGCTTAACTTTAAAAAGAATTGAAAAAATTTGGCTTGTTTTGCAACACTAAAGCACATCAACATTTGCTTATAATTGTTTAACAATTCCAATTTTGGTTTGAAAAATATTTTGTTTAATGTATAATGATAACATAATAATGATAGATAATGAGTATAAATATCTTAATAAAGTAGTTGGTTTATTAGTAGTCACCACATTGAAACTCTGATTTGCACTTATTTTCAACACTGCAAATCGACTATTTTTACTAGATTTTAACACTGTTGCACACTAAGATTTGTTAAAGATTTTAGTGCAATTTAGAGCTCATGTTGTTAATATTTGGTTTGAGAAGACTTACTTTACTTTAATTAAATCTCAATAATTTTTCTCCTTGATTTGTTTTTTATTTCTTCTTATAAATGTACTTCGTTGGCATTAAAACTTGATTGCATTTAACTTAACGCTAAGCTTGTGGCGTCTACATTAAATAACAAGCAGTTTGCGCTATTTGGTCTCTGCGTGCACAACTAAAAGCTCTCAAGGAAATACCCTATACCCTTTACCATTCCAATTCTTTTCGTTACAGCATAATGTTGGTAATAGAAAGAAACTAACGCACACACAATCACTTTAAGCAGTTACTACTCTGCTTCTTCTTTCCTTACCCTCACACTAAGATAAATGCATTTTTAAATAACTTCAGGGTTTTCAGTACGATCTTTATTAGGTTCTCTGACCTTATAACTTATATACCCTCTGTGTATATATCTATAAGATAGCTTTATTCCCATTGGGATGTTTAGGTATTCAAAAAGTGTAGTACTCCTTCTGTGTATACTATAAATATTTAAATAAATTTAAATATATGCCATTTTGAATTCGTACGGATCCCTACTATCAATTGGCATTCAAACAAATCAAAAATCGGTTGGTTCAAAAGAGTTGTAGAACAAAATCCGAATGGATTGTAAACTACACCTTTTTTGATGATTTTTTGGAATATCTCAGCCAAAAATTGTCAGATTTTGGAATTTTATACCATTTTGGACTCGTAAGGATCAGTACTATCGATTGGCATCAAAAGTGTGAAAACCTTAATTTTGACCCAAATCGTCAAAATGGCACGTTTTTTTGCAAAATCGGGGCCCGTTCGAAAATGGAAACTTTTTTGATGATTTTTTTTGAATATCTCGGGTAAATAACGTTAGATTTTTCAATGTTATGCCATTTTGAATTCGTACGGATCCCTACTATCAATTGGCATTCAAACAAATCAAAAATCGGTTAGTTGAAAAAAGTTGTAGACCAAAATCCGAATGGTTTGTAAAGTACACCTTCTTTGATGGTTTTTTGGAATATCTCAGCCAAAAATGGTCAGATTTTGTAATTTTATACCATTTTGGACTCGTAAGGATCAGTACTATCGATTGTCATCAAAAGTGTGAAAACCTAAATTTTGACCCAAATCGTCAAAATGGCAAGGGGTTACATCATGTTTTTTTTCAAAATCGGGGTCTGTTCGAAAATGGAAACTTTTTTGACGTTTTTTTTTAATATCTCGGGTAAATAACGTTAGATTTTTCAATGTTATACCATTTTGAATTCGTACGGATCCCTACTATCAATTTGCATTCAAACAAATCAAAAATCGGTTAGTTGAAAAGAGTTGTAGAACTAAATCCGAATGGATTGTAAACTACACCTTTTTTGATGATTTTTTGGAATATCTCAGCCAAAAATTGTCAGATTTTGGAATTTTATACCATTTTGGACTCGTAAGGATCAGTACTATCGATTGGCATCAAAAGTGTGAAAACCTTAATTTTGACCCAAATCGTCAAAATGGCACGTTTTTTTGCAAAATCGGGGCCCGTTCGAAAATGGAAACTTTTTTGATGATTTTTTTTGAATATCTCGGGTAAATAACGTTAGATTTTTCAATGTTATGCCATTTTGAATTCGTACGGATCCCTACTATCAATTGGCATTCAAACAAATCAAAAATCGGTTAGTTGAAAAAAGTTGTAGACCAAAATCCGAATGGTTTGTAAAGTACACCTTCTTTGATGGTTTTTTGGAATATCTCAGCCAAAAATGGTCAGATTTTGTAATTTTATACCATTTTGGACTCGTAAGGATCAGTACTATCGATTGTCATCAAAAGTGTGAAAACCTAAATTTTGACCCAAATCGTCAAAATGGCAAGGGGTTACATCATGTTTTTTTTCAAAATCGGGGTCTGTTCGAAAATGGAAACTTTTTTGACGTTTTTTTTTAATATCTCGGGTAAATAACGTTAGATTTTTCAATGTTATACCATTTTGAATTCGTACGGATCCCTACTATCAATTTGCATTCAAACAAATCAAAAATCGGTTAGTTGAAAAGAGTTGTAGAACTAAATCCGAATGGATTGTAAACTACACCTTTTTTGATGATTTTTTGGAATATCTCAGCCAAAAATTGTCAGATTTTGGAATTTTATACCATTTTGGACTCGTAAGGATCAGTACTATCGATTGGCATCAAAAGTGTGAAAACCTTAATTTTGACCCAAATCGTCAAAATGGCACGTTTTTTTGCAAAATCGGGGCCCGTTCGAAAATGGAAACTTTTTTGATGATTTTTTTGAATATCTCGGGTAAATAACGTTAGATTTTTCAATGTTATGCCATTTTGAATTCGTACGGATCCCTACTATCAATTGGCATTCAAACAAATCAAAAATCGGTTAGTTGAAAAAAGTTGTAGACCAAAATCCGAATGGTTTGTAAAGTACACCTTCTTTGATGGTTTTTTGGAATATCTCAGCCAAAAATGGTCAGATTTTGTAATTTTATACCATTTTGGACTCGTAAGGATCAGTACTATCGATTGTCATCAAAAGTGTGAAAACCTAAATTTTGACCCAAATCGTCAAAATGGCAAGGGGTTACATCATGTTTTTTTTCAAAATCGGGGTCTGTTCGAAAATGGAAACTTTTTTGACGTTTTTTTTTAATATCTCGGGTAAATAACGTTAGATTTTTCAATGTTATACCATTTTGAATTCGTACGGATCCCTACTATCAATTTGCATTCAAACAAATCAAAAATCGGTTAGTTGAAAAGAGTTGTAGAACTAAATCCGAATGGATTGTAAACTACACCTTTTTTGATGATTTTTTGGAATATCTCAGCCAAAAATTGTCAGATTTTGGAATTTTATACCATTTTGGACTCGTAAGGATCAGTACTATCGATTGGCATCAAAAGTGTGAAAATCTAAATTTTGACCCAAATCGTCAAAATGGCAAGGGGTTACATCACGTTTTTTTTCAAAATCGGGGTCTGTTCGAAAATGGAAACTGTTTTGATGATTTTTTTTTGAATATCTCGGGTAAATAACGTCTGATTTTTCAATGTTAAATAGTCTCCGCATTATGAGCTTTTATTTCAAAGGAGTATAGATCTTATAGATCTTAGATCTAGGTCAATGCATATGTACAAACGAACTGAGGGAAATGCCTTGATCGACTTTGCTCGTTGTCTGGATCGAGAGAGATAGGTATCTTCTGTCTTTTAGCTTAAATTTGCACAAAACTAATATGCCCCATTTGAAGCATTTTCAATGGGCACAGGGTATAAAAAGCGGAACAACTGAAGCAGCAGCTTGAGCAACACCAAGCAACACTTTCCATGGTCATGCACAGTTATTTGCAACACAACAGACAATGCATATTTTTGCAATGCCGCAGCAACAACAAGGGGCAAAAAGTTGGTGGCAACTTCTTGGAAAAGTTTTCACAACGCCGCGGCGTCTGGCAGTTTTTTTCTCGTGCTGTCTTTCCCTCTAGAATCTTGCGCGCACACATTTCACATTAGAAAAACCACAAAATTATGCAACACAATATGAAATGCATTTGAAAGACAAGTGAATCTTGTAAAGTGCCACAGTGGCAAGCACGAAGCGACTCCGGCTCCAGTTCCGGCCAGGACCAGGACCAGGACCAGGACTACGGGATACGGACTATGGACTATGGACTATGGCTGCAACGTCAGAGCAGAACACTTGAGTTGGCGCTTTAATCAAAAGTCAAATATTTCATGCAATGCGACAAGCATTCGCTGTACTGCTAGGAGGCTTTGGGAGGTGGTGAAGAGGGGAAGGGGCGAAGGGGGTTGGGTGCAACTACTTTAACAGCAGGCAGCTGCTGTCAGCATGCAAATGCTGCGCTGCTAACCCACACGCCAACGACGACGACGGCGACGACGACGACGACGACATTTGCCGGCAAACTTCACCCCGCCTACAAATTTTAGTGCCTGAAAATCTGGGAAAAGGGGGAAAAGCCAAGCAGATCCTCAGCTCGGCAGCTGCCTCGCATGCCTGTGCACTTGCAGCCACTTTGAATTTGGATAGAAATGGGCTACAACTCCGCTCCGCTCCGCTCCGCTCCGCTCCGCTCCGCTCCGCTCGGCTCTGCTCAGCTCTGCTCTTTCATGGAAATTACATTTTTGCATTCTGGCGTCGCTGCTACTCAAGTAAATGCAAATATTTCTCATTTCTCTTACAATACAAAAAACTTACAAAAAGCAAGAAATTGTCAAATGTAGTCAAAATGTGCGCCGCATGCGAAATCTTTTTGAATATTTATACACACACAGACATTCCTTACAATATGTATATATGTGTATGTGTGTGTGTGTACGCATGTGTGTGTGTGTGTGGTGACATTTAAATTCCAGAGCAAATCATTTTGTTGGGAATGCTGAGATTACAGCCATAAAATTTCATGGCCAATTCCTCTGAAATTGATTTTAGCCAAAATATAACAGGTAAGGATGCTCGACTCGCAAATATCCAGTACACAATCAATCAAATAAGCCCATGAGTAGGTCATTGAAATATTTGCATTCGCAATCAATTTTCAATTTATTGTGAAGCTTTTTGGAGCTGGTATTCAAATAAAAGTCAATAAATAAACTCTAACTCTGTATAAACAACTACCTACACACAAATATTGATAAGTCCATATGATATGGAAACTGGAATTGCGAAGATATGTATATATACTCGTGTACATCTGCGTCCCTCCAACTTAAGACTTAAGACTTGGAGTCATCAGCTTCTACATAGATCAACCAACAACATAGATCATACTCTAATAGAAGACCCTATTCCATGGCTTACAGGTTTCCCTTTGCAGGAGGTTTACTTCCCCGGCAACAGCTGGCAGGCCAACCTAACTGGGAGGAGTAGGCCATGAAGTGTTTAATACATTGTTTAATGGAAACTGCAAATGTGGATATTTTGAATTTAAAATATTAGAAATAATTCCATTTGGTCTTCCCAATCATCCTATAGGACAAATCCAAAGCATAAGACTTCTTTCTAATATAAACTTTGAAATTTGATTGAAATACACAGAAGCTGTTGAAGAAAATGTGTCGCCTTTTTATCCAACTCGTCGCAGCTAAAACCAAGCAAAGGACTTCCAATGTAGAACTTTTTAATAGCTAAAGGATGCATTTTGATTTTGTCAACAATTATGTGTAACCCCATGAAAACTTAACTACTTTTTATAAAATATGTGCTGCGATTGAAATAATATGAATTTCTCTAGCTCTGTTCTTTGTTGAAATATGTAAATATGCACAGATTTGAATTGAAAAGCAAGCTATTAATTGTAAGTTATTGCACATTAGAAAGAAAGCATCTAAGGAACTTACAAGTTCCCGTATTTTTCCACATCACCAACTAGCTTGACAGGCTTGTGGCGATTCTGAGGTCCAGCTCGAGCAAGCAGAATAATAAGCTAACCATGTCTGCTCAGCAGCCAAGCCACAAATAACTTTAAAATATGGCTTAAAATTGTACGCTTTTTGTGAAATGTGAAAAAGCTGTGCAGTCATGCCTGTGCACAATGCCGAGGCAATTAATTACCAATGCATTTGAAATTCCAAATTCCAAATTCCAAATTGTGGCTTTGGTTCAGTTGTTTTTGTTTGCAGCATTTGGCAAGTGTATATAGAATTTTTAATAAGTTTCTTTTAATTAAACTAATTGTCCGAAAACGTGCATGCAAAACTGGCCACAAAAATTGAATTCATTGCAAAGAACAAAAGATTAATTTTGTTTTTTTTTATTTATTTATTATTGAGCCAAGCACAGTCCAGTATTAATATTGTATATTATAATGCAATTATAACAGTGAACGTTTCGGTATTAGACGCTTTTAACACAGTACAAATTTATGCATTCACGCGGCGTATACGTAATGCCATCAAGTATACGCGGCAGCTCTTTAATAAAGAAATGGCGATTTATAAAAGGGTTTAGGTCATAAAAAACAAGATACCCAAGACCGTTGACGCACTTCATTTACGTTTTTATGGCTTCATTTTATTGTCTTTTTGTTTACCCTTTTCTTTTAATGCGAGTAGCTGGCATTAGGCCCAAGTAATGGGGCTTAGTTCTTAAAATGTATCTTTGCTGCCGCATGTAAGAGCTTCTGGTCGTTATAAAATGCATAATTAGCGTAATTAAAATTATTAAATGCCCTGCCCCATTACAAATCTTTGCAATCTGACTTTGTGTTATGTACGTACCACAAGTATTCTCTCTCTATAAGCATGTACGTATGTCATTCTATTTGATTGAATTCATAAGTTGCATGGCTTGAAATCGTCGCAGACTATGAGTGATACTTCATTTAAAACTCAATTTATGATTATTTCCACACAATTTAATTCCGTAATTGATTTATGCATTTCATTTTGCTGCTTATCAAGCCAGGAAAGCGCCAATCACTCCAAGCACCTACAAATATACGCATGTATACATGTACATCT
Organism: Drosophila kanekoi; assembly: GCA_037075305.1. NCBI lineage: Eukaryota > Metazoa > Arthropoda > Insecta > Diptera > Drosophilidae > Drosophila > Drosophila kanekoi. Next base: position 15,909 of record JBAMCE010000497.1, read on the forward strand.
GTATATGCCTGTAATATAGACACATAGTCTTTATACCCTAGAAATAAAAAGTAAACGCTTGCCAATTTACTCAAGAAGATTTGAATAGTCTCAGTCTTGTTTTATGAAAGTGTTGCCAAATATACTCGCAGTCAGTGTTGTAAAATTCACCAAAGCCAGGAATTAGGAATTAAAGGATTATGGAAATGACGATAAACAAATGTTTTTTAAATGAAATTGGAATACATTTGAGACTTTAGCTTTTGTATTGTAGTTTGCTTAAGTGAGAGATGACGTTTTGGTTAATTCCACGTACAACTGTGAAAAACTCGTGGAAGATGATGGATTTTTGCTTATAAGAAGTTCAAGCTACAAGTTTATTTTCGAATATCTATGTGTAATATTATTTGAAATAGTTCCTGGTTTATATTCACACCTGCGAAAAGTTGTTGGGAATACCAGCTCATAAATAGGAGGTTAAGAGGGTATCGGCTAGGTCGAGCACGTACGACTTTCAAACTTAAAGTTGTTTTGTTTTTGGGCTTTGTTGCCGCTCGCGGAAAATAAACAGTTGCGTTTTTCATATGATTAAATGTTGAATGGGCTGCAGAAGTGCTGCATTACAAACTGATTAAAAATGAATGCAAATGTATACGTAATTAAATAAATTAATTAAGCAGCGCCATCAGGACGCAGGGCAAAGACAGTTGGCAGAAGGGGGCAGGGGACAAGAGACCGAGCCACTTGACAACCAACAAACAAAAACAACAACAACAACAGCAACAACAACAGCAACAACAGCAACAGAAATGGCCGCAACTGAAATAACAAAGCTGCTGTTTTAAAAAGCAAATTGAAATTGTTGGCCATTTGTATCTGGTCTTTACAGCTGCTGTTGTTGTTGTTGTTGCTATTGTTGCTGCAGTGCAGCAGTAATTGTGCAGTTTATTTTACCATTTCCCATTCAAGTGCAAATTAAATGCACAGCGACATCGACGACCTTTGTCCTTTGACACGCCACAACAGCAGCTGCAGTTCATTTACCCCTCGGGGCCCGCGCACAATTCCCGCCGCCCGGCAATTTATTTGGCTCTTGTCATGGCATCAATGCCACATAATTGTTGCCAGACAGCTTGCCCCACAGTAAGCACACGAGTTATAAGAATAGCTGCTCCAAACTCTCTCCAACTTTTCCTACCTCACTCTCCTTACGCCTAGCTCATGAGCAAGCCTGCGCGCACTACAAAAAAATCCTTGCCAAATTACAAATTTCAATTTGGGATTTTGCTTTAGTACGCACAGTTCCTTATTTATGATGCTTTTCCCCTTTATTTATTATATTTTTGCTGGCCACCAAACCAAAATTTATGGACTCGATTCTGTGTATTGCACAACAATTCGAAAAGCAATAAGCAAAAAGTATCTAATCCATGGCCTGAACTAACTTGGCGATACTCTGACACATTAGGTCTATATGTAAAACCAAATTTCGACTAAAAAGCAGATCTAAGAATGGGCGTTACACACTTCATGACAAACCTAAAATACTCTCTTCAAGGGTATACAAATTGTAATTTAATGATTGGCAAGCTTTATATGCAAAATGAATACGTGTACATGTTAGCCCAAGCCAAAACTGCATTTCCTATAGAAATTGTTTTGATTTATAAAAGTAATTGTAGTTATCAGTGTAAAAGTTGGGAAACTCCTGTAAGTTTTGGCAATAAATTGAATCAATTGAATTGACCACTTCAGAGCTAGCTTGGAAGCAGAATTTTTGCTTTTGATATACGCAATTACGTATAAAGTAAATATGTAGTCCAAATAAGGTAATGGAATAAAGGCAAGAGTAAAACAAATTAATTTTCAATGCTAAAACAAGGAAAATAACTTAATTATTAAACGTATAAAAAATGCTTTAGTCAAGGGATAGCCTGAACCTTCTTTAACCAACAGCAAGTAGTTAATTTGTAAAAAACTGAATTTCGATATCTACAGACGAATATTTCTGATAACAGACACACAACTATAACGTAAATCATGTTATTAACATTGGCGCACGTTTGTCTGCTTGCAAGTTGCTGCTCATAGCCTGCCCAGAAAAGACTTATACAACCACCCCTTGCAGGCCCAACATCAACCCCCCAACACACCGCACCCTGCAACGTTTACATTCCACACGGCAACAATTTTGTCGCTTTGTGAAAATTCTGTTACGCGCAGCCGTGGTAGCTTTGCGACATTTGAATTTGAGCTGTGGAGACTAATAACAGAGCCTGTTAAAAACATAGCCTGTCATTTACAGAATTGTCTGTTAAGTGCCTTTATCTTAACTGTCTCATGTTTAATGCTTTCTAAATGAATTTGTATGTAAGCATTTTAAAATGTTTGCAACAAATTTATAGAGATATATAAATATATATAATCTTGGCCAGACAAACTCAGATAAGCTCAGCTGATGTCGCTATATTGGTAAAACAAGCATGAAAGGGAAACTACGGCCAAAATATATCACAAAGCTTGAGCATATGCGATTCGTAAGACATTGGCTTATTCGAATCAGATCAAATTTATATATAAATGTGCACTCCCTCATGCCTTGTTTGAATTAATCAACCTAATAAAGATATTAGTATGGAACAAATATAATATTATATTATTAACAAAAGCTTAAATGCTTTTAACAAGATTAAAGTGTGCTTAGTAATTTCCCTTAAAGCTAAATATCAAAGTTTGTCCATGTGGTTTCATGGAAAAGAGCAGACTAATGCCAAGGTGCGTGCATAACCAACTTGGGCAATCATCTGTCTGATATTTAAATGGGTAACAGCATATTTGAATCAATATGCATAAGACAAGGCATTTTGATTCGAGGAGAGCCCCAGTCAATGCAGCATACTGCCGGGTTGTTCAATGCTGCAGACCCGAAGACCGAAGACCAACCTCAACATCACGCTCCTCGACAAATTGGATTGACATGTGTGACTCAGCTTGCATTTCATCAGGCCAGTCCTTAACTCGAGCACGGCCTGACTTCAACTGAGTGTGTGTGAGGGTGTGTGTTGGTTGTGACTCTGTGTGTGTATGTGTGTGTGTGTCTATTCATGCGAATGACTGTTGTAGCCGAAGCTTTAACGTGCCATGTGAATGAACTCCGGCCGCAATAAATTTCAAATTGAACTAAACTAAGGAGCGCACACAGCACTTACATTTACCAACTGCCTCTAAATCAACACAAAACTTTGTGTGTGCATCTCTCTCTGTGTGTGTGGGTGTGTGTGTGGGTGTGTTTCCCTGGCGATTGTAAGTTTAGATTGCATTGCGTTTATTTGCAAAGACTTCACTTCTAAAGTCAATCGACTCAATAAATTATTTTTAAAGCAATCAAAGGCGCTTCGGCGACAAAAAACCAATCCAACACATTTTCATTTTGCATACACCTGGGTATAATACATATCTACAATTGTTCTATATAATATTCCAATTGCACTTAAAATGCTATAAATATGAAATTCGAAAACGTTTTTATTTTGATTTGCCCAAAAATACTCTTGCTTAAAGCTTAAGAGAAGCTCATCAAGGGGGGAGGTTTTATCGACTTAGCAGGTGTCTTTGGAGAAACTTCAACTTTCCGTTTTTAAGCTTTTCAATTCAATATATATATAATTTGTTAAATTGTTAGTTAAATATGATTTGAATTATATATATATATAAATTTAGAAATCCAGCAGACAAATTGATTAATTGAAGCAATATTATGGATATGCTTATTTCGCTCAATTTATTCCCCTAGTGTAACATATTTTGCTGAAAATCAAATTGATTAACTGCAAATCTTGGCCTAGTCAAAGAGGACATTTAATTAGAGTAGCAGAAACGCCCACAAAACGTCCTGTGCATATAAATAAGCAAATGTGTAGTGGGCATTTTAATTGTCATTGACCATCAGGTAGATTGGATGCACACTTTGATATATTTTCAATTAATTTGTGTGCAACATGACAATTGTCGGGTTAGCGAGAGGCACAGGGGCAGGGACTGGGGCGGGGGCTGGGGCTGGGGCTGGGCCAATGCTTCACTTGTGAAATTAGCCAAATTATTGGAGTAAACAGGGCGAGTCGACTTGTCGTCTTGTTTGCGCTTAAAATTTAATTTCACGCACAATTGACTTCATGCATAATTTTGACCGGAGTGATAAATTATTGCTGTTATTGCACACGGAGGCACACGCAAAACAAGAAACACAACCCAGAATCGACCGCAGGCAGCCGCCTGTTATGCGTACAGGGCAGCTGGCAGCCGGCGCCCGGCGCCCGACGCCCGACGCCCAACGCCCGAGCAGGCACCGGCAAAATAATGGCCCTACCTAGCGCTGCAATCCTGCTGCACATTCTCATTGTCGTCCTTGTCGTCGTGCCTGTCGCTGGTTCGGCTGCTCGTTTGCTGCGTTCATTAATTCGCTGCCATAAAACAGTCCAAAGCAAGGACTGGGGCTGGGGCATATTTTGCTTTGCTTGCATTTGCATACTTTCAGGCGGTAGGCACTAGAGATGAAAGCTGGCCTCATTTTGGGGTACGATATCCAATGAATACTCTACACTTTTGTACGCGTTGCGATTGTGTTTCCTCAAATCTTCATCAAGGAATTTTGATTAAATAATCTGGCTTCTCTTTACGATATTCAAATGTTGTCTAATATAGGAGCTAGCTATTTCACAGACTATTTCGTGCCTTTTCGTGCCAGCATCTCGTCGTGCCTGTCACATACGAAAAGCCCGACCTGCGCCCATCACTACTAGGCACCTGTTACCGCGACCAGACGTGGTACTGTTCCTGGTTCTGGTCCTGGGCCAGGTCCTGCTGTCTACCGACCGCAGTTCAAGCTCCGCATACGCCTACAACACATGTCTGCTCATAATTAATGTGTAAATTGTAAAGCTGCGTTCGCCCATTTCCTTCGCTGCGGCCGTGTACAACCAGCTCGACAACAAGGACAGCAGCGAGCAGCAAGCTGAGGGGGGGGCGAGCCTAGTTAATATGAAACACAACAACATCAATAAACGACTCTGACCTGGGACATGCTGGGCGCAAAATGCGTTTTGACGTTGCACAAAGCTTAATTGCATTTGGTTCACGTCCAACGGCCAGATCGGAGCACCTGGGCGCAGGTGGGCAAAGCGATTTGGCGCATGGACAACGACAATTTATTTATGCTTTTCATGAGCTTAAATTGTTTTACCTTGACTACGATAAATTAATGAACCTGCTCTGCAACTACTATTTCATTTTCCAGCAACAAAGAATGCTTTTACAAAAAATATGCTATAATTGAAACCTTGTACAAGTTTTTGGTATAAAAACACACGAAAGGAAATCCGATGCGTGTTTTATACTGAGAGAGAGCAAAGAGTAAACAAATGTATAAAGTGCCTGCCTAGGCAATACCCTCTACTCAGTTCCTTCCTATCGTTACATACAACTTTCAATATGGACAAAAACTTACTCAAACAGATACTATGAAAGTTGGAAAACTTAGTCTTAAAAAATCTTCTGTTTATTTACTTTTTCTTTTGCTCTATATTACATTTATTTCAATTTATTTATTGATTATATTTTCCTCGAAGTTAGTTACAAAATCATTCGACCCACATAATTCATTAAAAGGCAACACACAAATCATATTAAACATTGTTTAAGTTCGCATTGAATAAATTTCAATTACTTGCGATTGGGTTATGCCGACTGCACAATACCCTTTGCACAGCGTAATAATAGCTGAAATTAGAACAAAATGAACCTTCTTGAATATTGGAATTATGACTCTCGACTGTAAACCAAGAGCAGGGGAATTTAACAAAAGTAATGGACCTAAAATCGTTTGGATCGTAACGTTAACCTTTCTTGATGATTTTTTGGAATATCTCGCCCAAAAACTGTCCGATTTTGGAATTTTATACCATTTTGGACTCGTAAGTATCAGTACTATCGATTGGCATCCAAAAAAGAAAATCTAAATTTTGACCAATTTCGACCAAAATGGCAAGGGGTTACATCACGTTTTTTGTCAAAATCGGGGTCGGTTCGAAAATCAAAACTTGTTTGATCATTTTTTCTTAATATCTCGGCCAAAAAATGCCTGATTTTGAAATGTTATACCATTTTGAATTCGTAAGGATCCCTACCATAAATTGGCATTCGAATATTTCGAATATCGATGGGTTGACAAAAGTTATGGACCTAAAATCGTTTGGATCGTAACGTTAACCTTTTTTTTAAGATTTTTTGGAATATCTCGCCCAAAAACTGTCCGATTTTGGAATTTTATACCATTTTGGACTCGTAAGTATCAGTACTATCGATTGGCATCCAAAAAAAGAAAATCTAAATTTTGACCAATTTCGACCAAAATGGCAAGGGGTTACATCACGTTTTTTGTCAAAATCGGGGTCGGTTCGAAAATCAAAACTTTTTTGATCATTTTTTCTTAATATCTCGGCCAAAAAATGTCCGATTTTGAAATGTTATACCATTTTGAATTCGTAAGGATCCCTACTATAAATTGGCATTCGAATATTTCGAATATCGATGGGTTAACAAAAGTTATGGACCTAAAATCGTTTGGATCGTAACGTTAATTTTTTTTGATGATTATTTGGAATATCTCGCCCAAAAACTGTCCGATTTTGGAATTTTATACCATTTTGGACTCGTAAGTATCAGTACTATCGATTGGCATCCAAAAAAGAAAATCTAAATTTTGACCAATTTCGACCAAAATGGCAAGGGGTTACATCACGTTTTTTGTCAAAATTGGGGTCGGTTCGAAAATCAAAACTTTTTTGTTTATTTTTTTTAATATCTCGGCCAAAAAATGTCCGATTTTGGAATTTTATACCATTTTGGACTCGTAAGTATCAGTACTATCGATTGGCATCCAAAAAAAGAAAATCTAAATTTTGACCAATTTCGACCAAAATGGCAAGGGGTTACATCACGTTTTTTGTCAAAATCGGGGTCGGTTCGAAAATCAAAACTTTTTTGATCATTTTTTCTTAATATCTCGGCCAAAAAATGTCCGATTTTGAAATGTTATACCGTTTTGAATTCGTAACGGT